>LOJH01043858.1:0-12489 GCA_001685095.1 Ellobius talpinus | reverse complement strand
TGCCTCATTCTTGGCTCTGTTATCAAACCATTTTCTTAAGGATATAATATGAGGAATAAAACTGAGTCCCAATATCCAATAAATGGATGTATCACAATAACCATGTAAGCCTTGTAGAATACAATCCACAGTATCAGGAAAAAAGTTACTAAAATTCTCTATGGTAATATTGTCTACAATTATATAGCTTTCAAGTTCATTGATTTATTTATTAATAAAATATTTCCCTGTGTTATGAGGTCCAGTAAATTGTTTTAGGTGTAATAATCTTTATTGTCCAGCAGGTGTCATGGTTGCAGAGTCATGACCAGCAGTGCTACCAGTGGCACTGCACCACTTTTGTTTTCCACCTTGGTGCTGGGTAAATACTGACAAATATGTTTTGTCTGACAAACTAAAAGCAATTAAATCAATTTCATACACAGCAGAAGGAGCCCAGAACTCAGGAGCAGGGAGCACAAGCCAGAAACTGTACAAGTCACTGTGTGGTGAGCTTGGGAAATTTCCAAGTCACAGCACACACTTATCTTCACTGTGGTGGGGGTTTTACAAAAAACCACTTAGTAGGTGAAAGCAAGCAAAGCTGGAGGACGTGGGAGACCTGTGCTGTGGACCATTTAGGCCTTTTAGACTGGTCCACCCAGTAGGTGTGGAGTTCAGATTCACGTGGGCTCCAGATGAAGATGGATGCTATAAACAAATCCCACACTACCTCAAAATTGAGTATAATGAAGGGTTATTTATTTAGGGGTAGACTCACAGATCACAGTCCTCTGCTGAAATGGGGAATAGCAACTGAATCCCACAGCTGGAATAGAGAGGGAATGAGTGCTTTACATCGGCATTTATAAGAGGTCACACCCAAGTGGGTAGGTAACTTAAAGGCTACTGACTGTAGGAATTCCTACAGCAAAAATCTCTCAATTTTTTGAATATGAGTATTTTCCTGCAAAGACAAGAACAGAACCCTGCCCCAACCCTTATGAGGTTTCCTTACCATCTGTATGATTGTCCCCTCTGTGGTTGAGCTGTCATTTCTCTTTCTCAAGAGGTTTCTCTTTTTCAAGCAGAATCCTTATTAATTTTGATGGTATCCATAGCTTTTATTCCCCCATGGAAACAAGAGTGAAACTCCTTTCCCAACGTAGCACATCTTGTTTCCATTCTGAGATTAAGACATCCTTGAAATACACCAGCTGATTTAATTCAGAAGTTTTTTTCTATTATCCAGTGTCTCCCCTTGGTATGCTGTGAATATATTTTATTGCCATTGGTTAATAAAGAAGCTGTTTTCAGTTAATGGTTTAACAGAGTTCAGGTGGGAAATCTGAACAGAGATGTAGAGAGAGAGAGAGAGAGTAGGGAGAGTTGAGGAAACACCATGTAGCAGCTGAAGGAGAGAGATGTCCAGAACCTTACTAGTAAACTATGAGGTAAAATACAATATAATAGGAATGGGTTAATTTAAGGTATAAGAATTATCCAGGAATATGTCTGTCTTTGGCCAAGCAGTGTTGTAATTAATATATTTTCTGTGTGATTACTTCAGGTCTGGGAGACTGTGAAACGAATGAGCAGTCTCTGCCTATAGTGCAGCCATACAGTGTGGCTGGTTCCAGTCATGCTGAAGGTGATACAACTCTGAAACTGGGGATTAGCGGTAAAACATGGGAGCTGACATGGAGGATGTGATTGGAGCAGATGCAGGAAGAGGACAAGGGGAAGTTGCTGAGGAGGAGAACTTGTTCTAGATGGTGATTGTGACTTAGGTGTGGAAATAAAAGTGACAAATGATCATTAAAGAAGAATTATCAAATGACAACAAAACCAGGCTCTAGATTTTGCTTAAGAGAACAAGCAAAATATCCCAAACACTCAATGAGTTGGATACCAAATAATTAAAAAATATCTATCGCTATTATTTTAATTGACACAGTAATTATATTTGCCTTCCTCATTGCCTCTAAATTTGTCACTTTAGTGACTTCTACATCACTGAAAATGATCTGTACAATGGCATTACTTCTTAGTACTTCTGCTTTTCTTACTTCTAATATATGAACTTAAAATCCAACATTATTGTTATCAAAAATACTCCCATAACAATCCCTTAGATATTGTTATTTCCAACAACTATATTGCCTCATGGTGTCAACTTGAAATATTAAACTCTGATTATTCCAGTCTATTATTAAATCACTAGAAATTGAATATCTCAGAAACTGGTAAATTTCTTTAGATACAGTCAGAGATGTAGCTGAAGTCTTGATCAGACGTGTAGGAGAGACTAATGGGATTCAAAATGATAATGTCCTACAGCTTCCAGAGAGAAAGAAACAGCACTACTTTTATCTTGATTTCAGCATTGGGAACATAAACAGAACCATTGTGTGATATAGCAGAGACATATGACCTATAGAATTATGAGATATAGCAAGTCTTGTAAGGGGCTGAGTTTGTGATAATATAGTATGATATGTATAGTATGAAATTAAAGGGGGATTTCAACCTTAAGTCTACATTCAAATGTAGACTTTAGAATATTATGAAATCTTTTGCTCTGAGGCTTATCGGGCCTTTCCCTGCTCACTAAATGAAATGATTGTTTACATGACTGCTTTGAACATGATAGCCGAGATGGGGAAGGACAGAGAGGGAGAACAAGGAAAGGGATATTTTGATTGATGGAGCCATTATGTGGCTAGCAGGAGACCTGGCACTAGGGAAATTCCCAGCAATCCACAAGGATGACCCTAGCTAAGATCCTAAGCAATAGTGGAGAGGGTACCAGAATTGGCATTCCCCTCTAGTCAGATTGATGGATACCTTAATTTTAACCAAGAGCCTTCATCCAGCAGCTAATGGAAGCAGGTGCAGAGATGCACAGTTAAGGGCTGGGGAAAGCTCTTAGAGTCTAGTTGAAGAGAGGGAGGACAATAATATGAGCAAAGCCAACAAGACCATGATGGGGATACTACAGAAACACCTGTCCTGATCTACGGGGAGCTCACTGACTCTGGGATGACAGTGGGGGAACCTGCATAGGATCAAACTAAGCCCTCTGAATGTTGGTGACAAATGGGTGGCTGGGGCAGTTTGTGGGGCCACTGGCATTGGGACCAGGACTTATCTCTAGTGCTTGAGCTGGCTTTTTGAAGCTTATTCTCTTTGAAGGGATACCTTGTTCAGCCTAGATATAGGAGGAAGGCCTTGGTTCTAACTAAAAATGATATGCCAGAATTTGTTGACTTCCCTCAGGGAGGCCTTACCCTCTCTGAGGAGTGAATGGGCAAGAGATGGGGTGAAGGTAAGGGGAGCAGGATGAGGGGAGGGAGTGGGAACTAGAATTGGTATGTAAAATGAGAAAAGATTGTTTTAAAAGAAAAAAATAAAATGTTTTCAGAGTGATTCTTGATTCTCACTTATAACATTTTGTCTATTAGTTTTGTACTTTTTTTTGGTGGGGTGAGAGACTATTGTCTTAGATCTAACTGCTTTTTGCTATGTCTATTGATGTTATCCTGGCCTAAGCAACTGTCTCTTACCCAGACTCATGATCAAGTTTGCACTTTTTCTTTTTGAGAAATGGTCTTCCTATTTTTTTGGGGGGGAGAGGCTAGCTTCAAATTTCTGACTTATTCTCCACAAACCATGAATTAATGGCATATGGTATGATGGTTGCCTACCCTCCACTCTTGCTTTCCTCATAATTAATGCTAAAATCACATCCCTTAAGTATCCCCACCTCTGTACCAAAATCTGCTATCTTAGGATTCTACTGCTTAAAAAGTTTCTACTGTTTAGATTTTTATGTATGAACCATTGAATTGTCTTTCTATAAGAAGCAATATCCTTGCTAATATTCTTTAGTTCTTCTTCATGCTCTTAAAAATGGAGAGGTTTTTAGTGATTTCCTTGGGTACACACCCAGTCACCATGACTGGATCTCTTATTTCACCTTGTAATTATTTTTTTTTCAGGAATGACTCAATCCTTAATGTTACTTTAGTTGTATCTGGGACATTAGAAGTCACTGTTCTCATGAATATTGAGCTCTGGCTTCACTAGGGCAGGTGTAGCTGTCATTATGTATCTCTTAGCTACAAGAACAGCCCATGCAGACATCATGGTAAATTCTCAAACAGCCACCTGTGGAATTAGAGAGTATGGAGCTCATATAGAAAATTTTTTGATTCTTACGTGTTTGGTTTTATGGCAATGTGAGGTCAGTTTTCTATGTTCTGTTCTTTAGTTAAAAATAAGAGAATTTTTCATGCTGCAGTGAATCCATTTGCTTTGTACTCATAATAAAATTCTTTTCCTTAAAATTTCAAATAATGGAAACAATAGAAAGTGAAATATTTCTCAACCATTATTTTATTACTAGTGTCTCAAGTCATCTATCATCACTTTATTATGTTGGAAACTACTTTGTAACATAAATTTCCAATATATGCTTCCTAACTCATTTTGATTTTCTTAGAAGATGTTTCTTTAGAATTGAAAGTATATGGGAAAGTTTGTTATAAGTACAATCATCTCCTGGTGACCTTGTGGGAATGGTTCTAGGGCCTTCATGCATGTTGTCATTTGTGGATGTTCAAGTACTCCATTTAAAATGATGTACAGTTTGCATTTAACTTATATAGTCTTCTTCCACACATTGAATCATCTCCAGATGGGCTATAATTTACATTATAATATGAATGCTGTATGAATATAGTTGGTATGGGTTATTCAAGGAATAATGGCAGAAAAGAACATGATCTCTAAAAATTATATATATCTACATTCATACACATATACATATACATATACATATAATATATATTACTATTTTCCTTGCAAGTTTGGTTGAATCTATTGATGCAGAATCTACCTGGGGTCAATATAATGATGACAAGTACCCGTGAATTTATAGGATCATGTCGTTTGGAGGAATACTTTTAATGCATACTAACATGTTCTGTGATTTGTAATTATTTGACAATGCACTCAAAAGGACATCTAATTTATTCATCTTTCTTCATGATTCTATGTTACAAGCTCAGATATTTTACTTCCCCTAATATCCACTTTGGCTCATGGTACAAGGTTATATTTCTGGAATGATTCCCTTTATTCAAGTAACACAGTAGATGGCATGGTAATCACTTTTGTTGGTGGAGGTTTCTGTCCTGCCAAGTCCCATAATAAATACACAGAAAGTATATTATTTGCAATACTGTTTGTCCAATAAGATAAGCATACTTCCTGCTTCCTCCTATATCCTAAACTAACACCATTAACTCCATTAATCTGTGTATCACCATGTGGCTGTGGCTTACTGGCAAGGTTCTGTCCTGTCTGTCTCTGGCAGTGGCTATGTGGTTTCTCTTTGACTCCACCTTCTTTCTCACAGCATTCAGTTTAGTTTTCCTGCCTAGCTCTATTCTGCTAAGCTGCTGGATGAAACTTGAACCAATAAAAGCAACACATATACAGAAGGACTTCCCACATCATACTCTGATGACAGTAGTTGCTCAGTTGGTATGGGAAGTCCTTCTGTGTATGTGTTACTTTCATTGATTAACAAATAAAACGTCCTTTGGTCAATGGATTAACAGAGTAAAGCCAGGTGGGAAATCCAAACAGAGATGTAGAAAGAGAGTAGGCAGAGTCGAGGAGAAGCCATATACCACCAGAGGAGAAAGACGCAAGCTGCCAGCTGGAACCTGCTGTTAGGCCATGAATCTTGTGGTAAAATATAAAATTATATAAATGTTAATTTAAGATGTAAGAGCTAGAAAGAAGCTATAGCTAATAGGACAAGCAGTGATTTAATTAACACAGTTTCTGTGTGGTAATTTCGGGAATCTGGGCAGCCGGGAATGAATGAACGAGCAGCCTCCGATAACACTCAGCTCTTTATTTTCATTTTGTGTAATGCTTGGGAAGGGGTTGTTTCTTAAGCCTTTAAAGATCATTTATCCCAGAATTTCACAGTGATGTGGAATATTTCATCCTGACTGTAAAATGGAAAGAAATCTTCGCCACCAAATCAGTAAAGCATTAGTGGGATCTGGGACAGTAGCAGTAGTTGATATACTGGCATTGGGTGTTGTATTTGCTTGTGTTGTTGGAGGAGGTGAAGTGGAGCTACTGGCGCTGGGTGTTGTATTTGCTTGTGTTGTTGGAGGAGGTGAAGTGGAGCTACTGGCACTGGGTGTTGTATTTGCTTGTGTTGTTGGAGGAGGTGATGTGGAGCTACTGGCACTGGGTGTTGTATTTGCTTGTGTTGTTGGAGGAGGTGAAGTGGAGCTACTGGCACTGGGTGTTGTAATTGCTTGTGTTGGTGTTGGAGGTGGAGTGGGAGGAGGATTGGTTGGAGGTTGTGGGGGTCTTGGTTTGGGAGGTGGGTTTGGACTAAAGGGGGGAGGAGGGCGTGGTTGAAAAGCTGGAAAATAAGGGCCAAATCCTGGACCCTGAGGAGGATGAGGACGTTTATGAAATCCTGGACCATAGAGAGGAGAGAATGGTCCCCCATATCTTGAAACATAGAAAGGGGGAGGAGGTGGCAGTTGTACTCTTGGACCATGTCTTCCTCTGTGGTCTCTGTGACATTCAGTAGACTGTGGGAGAAAGGAAGTAAACAATATTAAATTAGATATTTCAAAGTCAATTATCAACACATACACTTTCTGGTCTAAATAGAATTTTAAGATGGCCCCTAAAAACTCCACTCTCCAAAGACCTTTCCTGGCCTGATTTTATCAGATATGTTCTTCTAAAATGAGTTCTATAATTCCAGAGGTAGAAGAGACTAGACATTTCATGCTTTAGCACACAGCCTATTAAAGTATAATAATGATTCCCTGTATTGGAGAGAATCATATGGTAATTAGGCTATATTAGATCAGATTGTTCTCCAGTTCATGGCCAGAAAGAAAGCAGGGATTGATCTAATGGTCTTTTCTAGTATCCAGGTATTTAGCCATATTTACCCTGAACTCAATATGTATATTTAAGAGTTAGAGGCTAGGATTTGAGAGAGAATACATGGTATTTGTTTTTCTGAGCATGGGTAACTGTTTTCCACAGTTTCTAGTTGGTGTGAGAAGTCCTTCTGTGTATGTGTTGCTTTTATTGGTTAATAAATAGAGAATCTGTCTTGGCCTATGATATGGTAGAGTAGAGCTAGGCAGGGAAAACTAAACTGAATGCTGGGAGAAAGAAGGTGGATTCAAGGAGACTCCATGCAGCCGCCAGAGGGGAAAGATGTGAGCTGTCAGCTGGAACCTTGCTGGTAGGCCATGAGCCTCATGGTAAAACATAAAATAATAGAAATGGGTTAATTATCAATGTAAGAGCTAGCTAGCAATACGTGTAAGTGATTGACCAAGAAGTGATTTAATTAATATAGTTTCTGAGTATTTATTTTGGGGCTGAGCAGCCAGGAACGAACAAGTGGCCTCCTACAACATCTAGTTCCAACCATTTTCCTGAAATTTTCATATTTTATTTTCCTTTTAAGTTGGAAAATAAGCATTAAGGGAGAAGGTTGGGAATCTAATAGAACAAAGAAGAAGGGATAATACTGCTAAAAAGGTTCCAGTGTGAGAAAGGGGCAACAGGGACCTGGGTAGTGGGAAAATTCACCAAAATGGAATATGAAAATCCCACATGGACACCAGTTCCTTTATGTTAAATAAAAATATTAATACACAAAGTCAAGGCCAATCATTACTTCCATAAAGGGATTAAAATATGTGAAGTATGAAAAGCATGACATTGAGATGAAGAATGGAGTGTAAATTCAGTGATCTTCTGTCTTGTGTGACACTTGAGAATACAAAGTCAAGTGTAAACTATGTTATGAAGAACAGGCTTTTAAAATCCTTATTTGTGGTTATTTATTATGCAGCAATAGAGAACTGTTACCTGTTCCCAATCAAAAATCCTGAAAGCCAATCAAAGGAAATGTTTTCCTCTTTGTTCTGATCATACAAGTCCTTGATGAAAGCTTAGATGGTATTGAATGGAAAGAAAATATCATGAACAAAAATCTTAAGCTTGGCTGTTAGTAGTGATCTGGTCACTGAAAAAAAGTCCCAAATGGAAGTAGTTACCCTATAGGATTGGGAAATTTCTGTCTCATTCAATAGCTTAGGGTAGGCTTTAATTCCAATAAATTGAAAAACATGTTACAGAGTTTTTAGTTTTCAACATATGTTGATGTAGCAGCGGTGGGAGGTACAGATATGTCTCTGTAGTATAAAGGTTGTGGTTGGAGTCCTGCCTCTGTCATGAACAGACTGCATGACTCCATAGTACGTTTGAAACAACTCTGTTTCCACTTTTTGAAAATGACATTTATATGTTTTCACATCCTCGCATTTGCCAAATTAGTTGTGAGATTTTGTTATTCAGTCCTAAGGCCCTTTTTATAAAGTCATTTACTATGAATGATGTAATGTTGCCCAGAATGTCTAGGCAGTGCTTTTCTTGGTTTACTACTGGTTTAATACTAAGTACTATTATTTGTTATATCAACACCCAGTTCAGTGACTTTTCTAAGGACATGTATATGTTGAAAGTCAACTGTAAGGTCAGGTCATAAAGAGCTATCTGTGCAGTTTCTGGAGTGTGGGAAGAGATTGAATTTATCTGCATAAAAGTATCTGCAGAAGTCTGATAATTGAGTATGGCAATCATCAGCTTTCTGTAACTACTAAATTAAACCAGAATTTCAAAGTGGAATTTAAAGCACTAGAGTGGCATTTCATCAGTAATTTTCAGCTTCTACATATTTGGAAATGTAGATAAATAATATTAAGTTTGAAGTAAAAGTTAACAAGAGAATATAGCGGTAGGGTTTAGTGATACTTACTAGGAAACATCCGCCAAGAATCCAAAGGCCCAAGACCAAATACATTGGTTTCATCTTTTGGTAGCTTCTGAAAGTAAGCACAATGGCTGATTAGCATTACTTTTAAAAATCAAATGACTTTTTTTTCTGACTTGTCTCAACACATGGTGTATATGTAGTACAGTGTATCTTTAAATAACATTCCTATCCTTATCTTAGACTCAGTATTTGTGTGGTCATATGGCCAGCTCCTAACGTTTGACTGATGGAGGCTAGTTTTCACATTTGACTTGTGAGCTGATGCTGGAGAGAATCCAGATAATTGTCCGTGAAGACTTTGAGCAACAGAAGCTTTCAAAAGTAAAGCTTTTGGCTTTGCAGTAATCATCTCAAAATGAACATTTATTTCATATACATTTTGTTCTATATAACAGTCCTCTGTAGACTTGTGTTTGATCTACTCCCACTTATTCTTGGTCATAAGCAATAAACTTAATTTTTCATGACACCTAGAAGATAAGGAAAATGTCTTCCTATTAGATGAAATCAAAGGACAAAGCATCTTTTAGTATATAGCTTACATATAACATTAATGTAAATCATGTTTGTCCACAATAAATGCTCACAAATCTACTTTCTAACATTCAACTACATTCCATCAACAACTGGGACAGAAGAGAACATTGTTCTTTAGCTTTATTTTCTTTTCAATGTCTTAAAATTTGTGATAAATTTCTGGGGTCAGATTGCCTGAATTCTTCCTTCATACCACTGTGCACAGTGACCTGTCAGTTCCTAGTCAACTCTCTTAAGAGCGTAAATGTGGCAGCCGAACAATGCAAACCTTGAAAGAAATCTCAGGAAGAATTATTCACTGGATATTATGAGTGTATGTGACATATTGTTTTTCCTACAATTTATTTTTTTGTGAAGCCTAAAACAAGAAAAATGAATTATAAATGTACATGTTAAAATAATTCTCTTCCAGAGTCCATCTGAGAGTAGCCCATCATTATGAATGTTATAAAACCATAAGGTACAAGGAGAAGAAAGGAAATTGTGGACTTTGGTGGATTCACTGTCCCATGGGATCAATATACATACTTTACTGTTATTTGCAAAATTCAAAACGTAATACTTTTTATGACTTATGGTTTCCTATAGGCACTTATTCTTGCAGTGATAAGAAAAGAATATCCTACAAACAGCCCATTAAAATGCTCTCTGTAGCCAGGCAAATTTTAATGTCAAGGTAAAAGGCTCTGTATTTCCAAGCGCCTACCTTGGAGAAGCTTCTTCTTAGCTGATTAGTCTGCTGTCCAGGAGGTTATTTCTGAGTGGTGGAAGATGAAGGACAATGGCCCAAAACTCTTAGCTCTTATATATGTTGTAGTGTAATTTCATTGGCAGTAAAAGAAACTCAAGTAGGAAGATGAAACAACTTTGGTTGATGCTTTACAGACAGGAAGCATCCGTGCCAATTTGGCAGTGTGTTTCTGTGTTCTTTTCATTTCTGAATGTTCTCAGTCTCTCAGTGTGTGTGTGTGTATGTGTGTGTATTCTTCAGGAAGCTGTGCAGTGAGTCACAATCTGCGTTTGTATCAGGAAAGAAAGTGGGATCTGTGGTGCACACTCTCTTCTTATTTTGGAGAAAAAAAGCATGGGTCTAGGAAATTGCCTTTACAAAAGAGATAAAAGATGTGTGTATTGGGGGATGGGGAGCATGGAACAAAACCAAACCAAAACCAAACAACCCAAAGAAGACAAAATAGAGCATTCTAATTATTTTAGTAGGTCAGCTTTTATTATGTGTTAGTCTCATATTTTCTACTTCATCTTAAAAATGAATGTTATGTGGTAAGTACAAATACATAAAAATGAATTCTCATGTTATCTTGAGAGAATGAGAATTAAAAATCACTGTTGAATAGATGTTTTTCCAACTAGTAGGTAAACACACACACACACTTTCACAGCATACCATGCTAATAACATCCGTACCTTCTAAAATAAATGACTGGTCTGCTTAAATAATCTGTAGTTCATGTTTAAGCTTTAATCTGAAATAATGAAGTTGTATTATAACTTTGAACTTGCAAGTTTCTACACTTCTGGTCTCATGCGTTTTATCTCACATTTATACATAATTGACTTAGAAGAATTTTCATTTAGTGCTAGGGAATGTTCCCAGGACATTGTATTTGGCCCTGGACTTAATGCTTTTTGTTTGTTTATTGTTGTCTTGGTTTTTTTCAGTTAATGCTGAACATCCTCTACAGTCTTGGTGCTCCTCGAACTAACAATGCCTTCTGAATGGGCATGATGTATGTTTATGCCACCAAACCAAGTTGGGAAAAGTATTTTGAAGAATTTAAAAACAAACTAACAAGCAAAAATTAAAATGCAATTAATAAGCACACATTAATGGCTGTGACAACCACCTGTGATCTGTAGAGTGAAACCTAGAGACCTTTCTACCTAAAAGGCTGAAATGAGTTAAACAGTATTCAAATTGGCAATTCATCTATAGGAGAACTATTATAAAGGTTCTTTTGATTCGAATTTTATAGACTGCAGTGAGAGAAGCCTCCTTTCATGGTGAGTTAGTAGCTCAAATTATCCTATTCAAGTTAATATTTTGAAAAGTTTGAAATGTTCTAAATTGTACCATATTGGAAAGGATTGTAAGGATCAGTCATAAACTCACAAGAGTAGAATATACTTCAGGAATATACCGAGGTGGTGGGTGTCCACAAATCTGTGCTGCAACCAATCTCTAGGCTTATGAAGGACCTACCTTACCTACACCAAACTCACAGGCCTCTCCTATGCCACATCCAACCTCTCCTCCAAGCCAGATTTGAACTGGGAGACATCCTGGATTTCTGGCCTACTTACACTGTCCACCTGATTTCAGCCTAAGTCATTCCTAACCTCTAGGCCAAACCCACTTGTCCACTATCTCTTCTACCCCAACATGCTCTTTCTGTATGACATTTAGAATAAACAAAAGTCCACATGCCCAGATCTCAGGGCAAAAATACAAGCATGAAAAATCAAGCCATCATCTCCACTGTAAAAGCTACCAGTCTTGTAGAAATGCATGCCAATGATAATTACTTAAAGGAACTCTAGGACACAGAATTTAAATGGAGAATCATAAGCTTTATCAGAGGTTTCAAGGTGTTTAAAAAGATACAAAGGAACTCAGAGAAGCCCAAGATAACACAAATGTAGACTGATGAAAAGGACAAAGACCATTCAGTATGCCCAGGAATATTATAGGTATGTCTTGACGTAGATTGATTCCCATTTTTTCTTTTAGGAATTGCTGTATTAATTTACATAGTGGCTGTACAAATTTTCACTCCCCTTTCTCCACATCCTGACCAGCATGAGCTGCCAGTTGTATTTTTGATCTTAGCCCTCCTGACAGGTGTAAGATGTAATCTCAAAGTAGCTTTGATTTACATTTCCCTGATGGCTAAGGATGTTGAACCTTTCTTTAAGTGTTTATTGGTCATTTGAGGTTCATCTAATGAAAATTCTCTTTTTAAATCTTTACCCCACATTTTTAGAATTTTCCCTTTTAATTGATTTTTATTGAGCTCTACATTTTTCTCTGTTCCCCTCCCTGCCTC
>LOJH01043857.1:3384-13911 GCA_001685095.1 Ellobius talpinus | reverse complement strand
TTATTAACCAATGAAAGTAACACATAGATAGATAACCCTCCTCCATCAGAGAGTAACTGATCAAATTCTACATTTTAGTTTGCAAGTGAAGTAGCCAAAATGGACTTGAGTTTGCTAAGGTAGGTACTGATTTGTTCCTCCCACTTGGCTTGGCACAACTGCTTGTAATTATAGTACTCACAAATTCAAGTTAAACAAATGAAACCTGAATACCAGGTGTCACAGAATTGATAACTCCCTCTATGACTCTAATTTCTGAATTGCTCCTTGGATTAATGTATCCACTTATCTGGATGTTTGTTTTCTTAAAGTACATTATAGATGTTCAAATAGTTTCTTCCTAAGATCCATTACAGTAACATTGACATATTCTCATATCATTCAACTATTGTGTGAGACAAAACAGTAATCAAAACATTCCCAAGCATTATTATCTGATCAGTTTATTCAATTCTAATAGGAAATATGTGTTAGCTCTTAATATTGATTATAATATAATTTTATTTCTCTCTCATATATCATCTTTCTAGGGAAATTAAGAAGGGCCAATATATAGAGACAGCTGAGAGGATGTTGTAATCTAAGGAATAGATATCTATCTCTAGTAGGTTGAAATGTAAGCAGTAGGAGGCAGTACTGTTTGTCACTCAAAGTTAATGATGAGTTATAACTGCATAGTAAAAACATAAAGGTGAGGTAGAGGGTAATATTATAAAATGTGGGTGAATAATTAAAATTTACGCTGTGCAATACACCAGAAGTGATTAAGCATTCCTTCTATTCTCTGAATTTAAAACCTAATTAATTTATTTTTATAAAAGATTTTAGTGCCTGTGAACTATGGATATAATGAAGAATTGAAAAAAAATCAAAAAATAGACATTTGTTTAATGTTTCAAGAGCAAATACAGTTCTTACAGAGGACAAGAGTTCAATTTCAGCACCCATGAGGAGTGATTCAGCGTTGCTTATAATTCTAGCGCCTAGAAATCCAATGAAATCTTCTGACATATATGGGAACCTGCACTCAGATGCACATATCCATACTCAGACACACACTCATACATATAATTAAAAGCAAAATATAATCTATTAAAATAAGCAGTTCTCAAAAGTAGACCTCAAGATAGAACATATCATTGGGAGTCAAAACTATGTCTGAATTGATGAGAAAGTAAATATAAAGAACAAAATGCTATTTTGTTTGCTAAAATGTTGTGCTGCAGTTATTGATGTATAGTTTGAATTTTGTTGTCTTGAAACAAGTGGTTAATGTGATTAAAAATAACAAGAATAAAGAAGATCTGTTCCCCAAAATCAAAGAAAATACAAAAAAAGTCTGAGATATTCTTGTTACAATAAGAGAAATATAGGTTGATTCATGGAGATTGTGAAGTTATTATTGGAGCTGAAAAATAGTATGCTTAGTTCCAGAGGGTCCTATAAAACCAGGTAAGATAGTTTTGCATATTTGAAAGATGCTAAAGTCACACAAGCTTTGTTGTTCAAAAATAATATTCTTTTCTGCAAAAGTTTAATTTAAGAATCTTGGTTACACAGAATGTGTTTGAAATTGTAGGAAGAATATCCTGGCAAATCACAAAAGCCAAGTGTAGGTCATAATACATTTCTTCATTTAATTTAACCATACTTCTTTTAGGTACCAAGCCAATGCTTTATAGCACTATTATATGTCAGGATTGTCATGTATTTATTCAAGATACATTTCTCATACGACTTTGAAGACATGCAAATCTTGTGATAGGCAGAGTATGTATGTACATGTAAAAATATTCAGTTGGTGATAATGGCTATTACTTTTATGAAAAATGTTCTGTAAAAGGAAAAGTGAAAATGGTAGAGTGAAATTATCTTTTGTAGATTTATGTGAAAATGAAATAAGTGATGGTGTAATAAAGCAAGAGACACAAATGTATGTTATTAAAAGATAAGGAATCATCTTCAAAAACAAAAAAAATGTTGATGGGCTTTGTAAAATACACTTGCATATGTGGAGTGGGAAAAACAATAAAAGTTATCAAATATAACCTGAAAATCAGTAATATCAAGAGGATGCCATTGTGCTTCACTGTAATGCAGTTCCTGACAGGTGTTTAGAGGGTGTTTGTTTTCTAAATTTGCCTATGGATAGGTTATTAAAGTCATTGAAAATCAGAACATGTCTTCCCTTGGTTAAAAATTAAGCTACAAAGGAAGAAAGACAAAGGGAAGGACAAGAGCACTTGGAGGTTATAACAATAAAGAGCTGTGTGAATTCCATGTTAGCACTGAAGCATGCTTCTAAATAATTTCATTTGATTTGGAAAAAATTTTATATGTATGAAAATGCTTTGAAAAAGTACTTCTACACAAACATGCCTGCAAAGAAATCTGGGTATTCAATACCTGTGGATGGAGTAATTGATCTGAGTATCTCCATTCAGAGCTTGGAAAATTTGCTTAAAATTTATGTAGAATAAAAGTAAAAAATATATAGGATAATTATTCCTTGTTGGTACTAGAATAAGTCAATTTGCACCTGTAGTCTTGAGTTCCTTCATCATATTTTCCTTAGCTGTTATCAGATCATCCCAGTTATATACAGTTTAACACATGTTCATGTCAATTCATTCCTCTACACAGCTGTTGTATCATAGAGCTGCGTAAATTTCTGTATGCATTCAGATATATTTGCATATGACATCATCTTCTTCCTTAGTTTGCAGTCTTTGACTATAGCAATAGCATTGGTTTGTTTAGTTTTTTTTTCTGATTTTCTTTACATTGTCTGTCTCTCTGAAAAATTTGTATCCAAGCCACGGGGTGGTGATGCATGCCTGTAGTTCTAGCACTTGTTAGGCAGAGGCAGGCAAATATCTTTGAGCTTGAGGCCAGCCTGGTCTATAAGAGCTAGTTTCTAGGACAGGCTCCAAAGCTACAAGAAACCCTGTTTTATAAACCACAGACACAACAAACAAATTTGCATCCAAGTTAACAACAAGACATGAGGTCAGGAAAGAATAGGCAGATAATAAAGCTCACTTAATGCTCCTTTGGTGTAAAATTATTAACTATCTTTCATTATAGTTGCTTAGAAATATATTCAAAAATATGCATTTCCCAAAATCTTCTTTGGCTTGTACATATGGAATATTTCAAAAGTGTTTATTGTCTATAAGTCGTATTTATGGAATTAATATTTGGTTTTTACTTTATCATATTTGTTAATAAATTATAAAATTTGATCTTTGGCCCATAGATACCTGACAGTTTGCAAATTGCCTAAAAATACCTGGTGCTATCTCCAAACATCAAATATGAGTACTAAGTAGTGCTATGTCCAAACTTTCCTTAAAACTCTGATAGTCAGCAATTAGATGTGTTAATAATTGTGCAAGACACTTATCAATTTGTAAAAACTTAAATAAATATGAAGCACTATCTAAATTAACATATGTATCAATAGGAAATTTTAGTTTCCAATGTGATGTGTAATCATAGTTTCAGGGACCAGCTGAAAAAAAAGCTCTTTTGAATTCTTCATTAGGCCTACAAAAATATGTTTACTATCTAGAAGGATATTGCCTTGTAACATACTGTAACTTTGTAATCCATGTACCTGTCAGTGTTCACATATTTTATTGTAATTCTTGTTTAACTACTAATGTCAACAAATACAAAAACAAATTCTATTACCAGAAAAAAATCTAGATTATTGCATTTACAAAGGTTAAATTAATGGCTTAGTGGTAACATTAAATAGAAAAGGGACAAACTCATGTTTTAGCTATAGAAATAGAAAATTCATTCCAAGAATAAAGAACTGCCTTTCATAAGATGCAGATGTCTTCAAAATAGAAAATTTATATTATCCTGGATTTTCACATTTCTCCCATTTACTTTTGGGAATTTTTTTAAATATTTAAAAACATAATAAAGATGGGGAGTACCCTAAGTACTTTATTGCCTAAATACGATCAGTGCTGGCCCTTGCAGTGATGGCTCCTAGGCTTTCCTTTATTTGACTGTAAACAGAGAACCTAGCATTTGGTAACCCACTTTCACACTGCTCACTCACAGTAAGACAGAGAATCAAATTACACAGAGGTTTTCAGCGCCAAATGACCAGCTGTGCAAAGAGGAGGATGTGTGCCCAGAATGATACTCAGGCTTGAGTTGATTTGCAGTATTTTAAAGAGCAATGTATACAGAACTCTGCCCACCTTGAAAAGTGGTACCAGTAGCTGGTTATTGTTGGAATTTGTGTTACTTAGTTTCAGCTGATGCATTACTTTATTCTCTAATTGGGAAAATAAGAGGCCTAACATCATTAGGAAGATGACCTATTGTGTTAATCCTATTGCTGAGAACTTCGCTAGCACATATTTTAGGTGAAGAAGAACATAATTATTCCTAAATTTTAAATATTGTGTGAATTAGCTTTCATGTCTTCAAAATAACATCTTATGTTCTAATTTTATTCAGGTGTCATGTGCTAAGCATGACAACCCTAAATACAGAATCAATTGTGATGTATCAAATTTTAGAATCAGATAATTTTTACAGAAATGTGCATGTTATGATACTTTTTTACATAGACTATTACACTAAGACAGTACCTTTGACCAAGGAAAAGTTACGTTTTTGATCTCATAAGGCTGGTTAAATAGATTTATGGTTGTTGACAACAAAATAGGCCATTTAATATGGAAAAATGTTAGGCATCATACATGTTTGTGATGGGAATATTGCAATTTTTAATACTTGTTTTTCATATTTGGAAAATAAACTGATAGAAAGCTATGCAATTAGAATAAGGATATAAAATAAAACTAGAATGATATCATTTTCTATCTCAGTACATTATCCTAGATGTAATAGAAACAACAGTTATATTAAACAATCTGGTATTAAATAATATATTTTAGAAAAAATACTTTCGTTCAAAAATAATATATTCTGTCCCTGTAAGATAAAAGATAGTCTATACAACCTGTAAATTAATGAGTACAGTTGTAATATAATAAATTTTATTTCTAAATATTTCAGGCAGCTGCTTTAAACAGTAGATCAGTTCATTTGGATAAATTACTGTGCATATGAATTTCACTGTATTTTATAGGTTTTATTTTTAAGACATGTTATCCAAGAGCTTAGCTGTTGATTTACCTAAAAGAATGAAACAAATTCAAAATTAAATTCAGTTTAAATTTTTATATAGTTATAAATCCCAAAATTATAGAGTAACTTGCTTAATGTGTTGTATAGACCAGATTCACGATTGTTTAACTGTTTCATAGTGACATGTTATATATCTACTCCATTTTGCTGATAAAAACTTTCTTTAGATCTCAAATTTTAAAGAAAAATAAAGCACATATTGTTTCTTTGTATTGAAATAAGAGGGCTGAAGATTTATCTATTAAGGAATTTTTGGTATACAAAATCATTATAGGACAGCATAAAATCAAAAATCGAGGGCATATGTAATTAATTTGTATTGTCGCTGCTATAATTATACACATTATTCCTGACAAGATCAAATTGAGCTACAAAGAAATAAGTGAGCTTCTAAAAACAATTGCATATTTAAGCACATCTATTTGTCATAACACATCATACTGCAGAATACTTTAAAATGGCAAATCAAGCCAAGAAACAAATGGAATTTTAAGACCGTAAATAAATCAAATTATATAAAAAAAGAAGAAAAATTTTCATTGAGTGCTTGGCTCCAGTGTCTTATAAGTTAATTTCCAAGACAAAACTGCTACACTCATGTGCTTTATTCATTTAATTTTTTTACTTCACTTAGGACATTCAGAGACTACAACTAATATTTTTTGCAAAACTATGGAAGGGATATTACATATTCCCTACCCCATCAACTGAATATTTGAAAAGGTAGTGTACAGCTTGTCGTGCCAATTATTTTTTCTTTTTGTTTTGGCTTTTAACTACAAAAAGGTCTATTAGCCTGCTGTTTTAAAGATGAAGCAGAAATGGTATATTTTTGAACAGTCTTATCCTTAGGAAGGGAATGTGATTCCTATGCCCCATACTAGTCAGATTTAGATCCACCTTTGAATGATAAATTTTCAGTCATTCTGTATAACTGAAAACTGAAAGTATGTATGCTGAATCATTTGCTTAACAAGTGATGACTGCCTTTGATATTTTTTCTTTACTATTAATAAAAAAGGAGAATGAAGACTGCCAATTGTATTTTCTGTTTTGTTTTAATTAATTTTTTTTGCAAAGAATATTTAGGTAATGTTTTCTCTCCCTCAGCTCCTCCCAGATTCTATCCACCTATCACATCATTGCTCATTTTACTTTATGTTTTCTTTGTCTCTCATTATTTCTCTCCCTCTTTGTCTGGCTCTGGGTCTCTCTCCTCCATTCTTTTGTCTTTCCAGAAAAACAAAAGCAAAAACACATGCAACAGAAAACAAAAAGAAATCAAAACCTAAAAGTGAAATAAGATAATAAACAAACCAAAAAGCCCATACCTGGCACTGATGAAAGAATATGAGATTATATGGTTTCTGGGTCTAGGGGAATATCTACTACTATAATTCTGATAATGGAACATAACAACAAAATAACTCTCAATGACACATTTCCATATTTTTAGGTCTGTGGATAACTCAAATTCCAATGTTCTTCAATGTATGTGGAGACTGTTCTCTTGTTTGTTTCCCAGCCACCCAGACCCCAATAATTACACAGAAACTATATTAATTACAACATTGTTTGGCTGATGTCTCAGGTATATTTCTAGTTAGCTCTTACATCTTAAATTAACAAATTTCTATTATTTTATATTTTTATCATGATGCTCCTGATTCATTATGTCTTGCTTCTTGAGTAGCTACATGGAGTCTGCCTCCTTTATCAGCTATATGGCTTCTCCTGACTCCACCTATTCTTTCTTTATATCTCTTTATATCTTCCAGTCTGGTTATATTCTCCTCTGATATTGGCTAAAGCAGCTTTATTCATGAACCAATAAAAGTAACACATATACAGAAGGACTTCCTACATCATCTTTCCTTTTCTTTCTAATTAAAAGGAAAATATTAACTTTCACATAATAAAATTGCATATACAAAACAGTTACTGTATAAGAATTATAGTTACAATATTTAGTCAATTTACATTTGGCAAATTAAAGAAAACACTCTATGATCTATCATAACTTAGTCTAAATCTTTATATCTAATTTTCCTTTTATCAAATCTCAGAAAAAATAGCTATAACTACCTGTCTTCAAATCATCAAAGACTCCAGAAGGATACAATATTACCTAAGTAAACAAGAAGTGCCTTGTAAGTACATTCCAGAGTTATAGAATTGATAGAGACATTTTGCTTCCTGAACAGTTTCCCAAAGTTCTTCTGAATATGGATTCAGGCATCCATATTCAGCCTACTGGCTGTTAGTATCCAGCAGACCTTTCCATGAAGCAGTAAATTTGAAGATCTGTTCTTCATTGTAACAAACAAGCTCATCTGTTGCTTGCTTCTTTGTCCTTCAGAATGTCTGATAGTTTCTTCTGTGAAGCAGGAACCTTGAAGGACCATTTCACCTTCTTTAGACAAGTTCAGCAGTAATATTTGTGTGGATCCTACATACCAAGTTTATAGAACATACCATCAAATGGTCCAGGCAAGAGCAGTTTCTTGCCCAAATGGATAGCCTTGTCACATTGAAGGCAAATTTCATGAGTTTCTTTGATGTTCATCAACCTCTCTGAAGTAAGTGGTGCTGTCAGAATCAGACATGTCTAACTGTCAAGAAAAGTCCAAGTCCTTAAAACAATTTAAATGCCATATTCCATAGGTATTTGAAGTACTGAAGATTATATATCTAACTAAAAATTATCTTTGTAGATCTGGAATACCTAAGTAACAAGACTACAAGTTGAAATATTATTACTGACTATTAATCTGTAATTTTTGTTTATACAGAACATTTTTAGATGAGCTATATAAACATAATGCCTTAAACAAGAGAAGAAATTCATATATACTGTGGAACAAAGTTGACATTAAATTTGTATCAATAGAGCAAGATCCATAGCAATGCAAAGCATTCATCTCTAGAGCATATCCCCCTCATTATTGTTATTTTTTTTAGAAATAGCCTGTGGCCATTAATTACTTAAAATCAACCCCCTTTAAATAAAAACAAATATTTATAAATAATTATTTGGGAAATTTGGATATTGTTTTATTTAAATTGCTTTTTGCTCTTTGTTAGACAATGTTCTTTTAGGGTTCACAGGGACTTTTGGGGAGATTTTTTTTGATCAAACCACATTAGTCTAAAAAGAATCCACAGGTTCACATCCTCTGTGGAAACAATACAGAATCTCTTTTCCAAGCCACATATCCTTAGACCCAAATTTTGAAGTCAATATAATTTTAAACTATATATGTTGGTTTGGCTGAGCAGTACCCAGAATATCTCTCTGCAGTAAAAAAAAATGAAAAAGAAAATACAGTAATATACATTACCCAGACTTTCTATGTATTTTCTGTTTATGTGGCTTCTTATTTTATTACTTTTAAATATTTATTTTATTATCTTTACTCATTTAATCTATGACTCTCTGTACCTTTTTATATTACTTTTATTGTTCAATAACTGTCTACATTTTTTCTCTCTCTCCCAAGCCTATGTACATTTTTAAACACACTGTGACCTGTTTAGAGGTTTATTTTTTTCTTAATCTGTCTTTATTGCATTTCTGTAATCATTTTCTGACCAGGAGTGCTTTTTTTTCCCTAAATGTTAAGCAGGCATAGCTAGGACAAACTACATGGCCTTGCCTGTTTGCTCCACCAAGTCAAACATGGCAGAGATATGTTGACCTCTATAAGCCATGCTCACCAGCTCAGCTCCAGGGCCACAGAAGGTCTTGAACACCATTAAGCAGTTTGTCACATGCTACTCACTGACCCCATTTAAATGCTCTGTAACAGGAACAGCATGAACAAGGAAGTTGGCTCTTAAAGGAACAACACAGTTTTTGCTTTTAATGCTAAATCAGGAAGCCTTCTCTTAAAGGGATTGCACTAGCAAACAGAACCTACCAGAGAACATGCTGCTACCAAGAATCCATGCTTAAATCTGTTTTTTATGTCTTAGAATTCTTTCCCAAGCAGCTCTCTTAGGTTTTATGTAGATGTAGTTGGCCCATGTTGGCACCATTATTTATGTGGAGATTGCTGGTTCATTTCCTGGTCACCCAGACCCAAATAATTACATAGAAACCATACTAATTACCACAATGTTTGGCCAATGCTTCAGGCATATTTCTAGCTAGCTCTTACATCATAAGTTAACCCATTTCTATTAGTCTTTGTATTACCATGAGGTTGTGGCTTACTGGTAAGATTCCATCAGCTGTCTCCTTCAGCAGCTACATTACATCCCCCTGATTCTGCTACCCTTTCTCTATATCTCTTCCACTCTGGCTATAGTCTGCCCAGCCATAAGCCAAAGCAGCTTTATTTATTAATGAATAAAGGCAACACATATATATTACTTAAAGTTATCCATATATCAGATATTGCTGGAGGACAATGGTTTGTACCCTGTCTATTGTATTTTATTAAAATGCTGATTGGCCAGTAGCCAGGCAGAAAGTATAGGTGGGACAACCAGGTAGGAAGTAGAGGCAGGGGGACAAGAACAGGAGAGTTCTCAGAAGAGGAGAGCTTGGTCAGGAGTTGTGACCCAGCCACAAAAGAAGTAAGATGTGACTGCCTCATTAAATAAGGCACCGAGGCATGTGGCTAGTACAGACAAAAAATAATGGGCAAATATAAGTTATAAGAGTTAATAAGAAACCTGAGCTAATGGGCCAATCAGTTTATAACTAATGTAGACTTCTGTGTGATTTCTTTGGGAACTAATGATTGTAGGAACTGGGCAGGACAGAAACCCTGAAAATGAGATATTCTTTCAGAACAAATATTTTATAAGAACAGGAATATGAACATATAGAAATCCATTATGCAAACTATGAAGACAGCACACAACTTTCCATATCAGCTCTGTTTACATTTGTGTAATTATGAACTCAAAATACTAAATATGATGCTCTCAATTGTTTTACTTAAAGCAGAGCATAAAGACTGCATTTAGGAATTTATGTGTGATATTTAAAAAGGAATAGAGCATTTTCACAGTCATGGACTAGAGACATGAGATCAACCAGCTATTAATTTTGATCAGGACAAATGGTGAAAACTAAAATATAAGCTAAATAATGTTCCTCTCAATGATATTTGTGGACTATAATAAGCCAGCATGCATACATCTCTTGGTATGTATCATTATCATTTACATTTCATAAGCTTCTTAGATAAAGAGTATTTAAAACAATTTATGGCTTCCATATATTCAAGTATAGTCAGAGTCCAGCATTCATAGAAACAAGTTGGTTGAATAGTTAAAAAACAGCTGTTGTGGGAGAATTGTCTGTATTCTGTCAATCATGTATTTTAATAAAAC
>LOJH01043855.1:0-11992 GCA_001685095.1 Ellobius talpinus | reverse complement strand
ATCTTTCTTTAGGTTGGGAAAGTTTTTTCTATGATTTTGTTAAATATATTTTCTATGCTTTTAAGAACTTTTTCTTCTTTCATACCTATTATTCTTAGGTTTGGTCTTTTCATGGTGTCCCATATTTCCTGGATATTTTGTGTTAAGCTTTTGTTAGATTAATGTTTTCTTTAACTGATGAGTCTATTTCCTCTATTATATCTTCAGCACTTGATATTCTCTCTTCCATCTCTTGTATTCTGTTGTTTATGTTTGCATTTGTGGTCCCTGATTGTTTTCTCATGATTTCTGTTTCTATAATTCCCTTGGTTTATGTTTTATTTATTGTCTCTATTTTAGTTTTCAAATCTTGAATATTTTCTTTCATATGTTTGATTGCTTTTTCTTGGTACTCTTTAAGGGATTTGTTGATTTTTTGTTTGTCTTTTTCTGCATTTCTTTGAGGGAATTTTTCATTTCTTCTTTAAGGGCCTCAAACATTCTCATGAAGTTAATTTTTAGGTCATTTTATTCCACTTCATCTATATTTGGTTATTCAAGTCTTACTCTTGTAGGGTCACTAGTTTTTACTGGTGTTGTTTTGCTCTTTGTGGTGTAGCATGTGTTCTTACCTTGCTTACCCATCTTTTCCTCTGATAGGTGTAGTAGGGTTTATCTGTGACTCTGGTGATCAGTCTTCCAGGTGTTAGTGGATCAAAGCCTCCAGTGGTTGCTTCTGGCCACAGTTTGAGTCACCCTTTTGGTCATTCCATGTTATTAGAGGTCACTCAGCACTCCAGGGGTTTGCTTTGCAATACCAAGGGTCATTTGGGCCTGCACCCACAGAGATTGCTTGCTTGGGGCTCTTTCTGCTGAGGTTGCTGCCTTGGGCCTGCTCTGGCAGAGGTCCTGGCTCAGGCCTACTCCCTTGGAGGTCCCAGACTCATGCCCAAAGCCACAGAGGCCCTGGCTCAGGCCTACTCCCTCCCTTGGCGGTTGTTCCCTTGTACTTGCTCCTGTGGAGTTCACTGTCTCAGGCTTGTTTGGGCCTAGGTCACTGACTCAGTCATTTTCTGTAAATGTCCCTGGTCTGGATCCACTCCTGCAGAGGTCCCTGGCTTGGAGTTGGTCCCACAAACTTCTCTATCTCTGTTCTGCTCCCTCAGAGGTCCAAGATCAGGCCTAGTTCCTCTGAGGTCTCAGATTCACACCTGGATGCATAGAGGTCCTGGCTCAGGTTTACTTCCCCTGAGGTCCCAGACTCTATTTTTAACATTTTGGACTATTCTTAATTAAATTTATTTTTAGTTCTCAGATTTTCATCTTTTAAGATCTGTTTTCTTATGCATTGTAAATTTGTGATTCTTTGTTCTTCTATATTAATTTTTCAGTTCAAATTACAGTTTATTCTCAGTTCCTATACATCATTTCAGATGCATATACTTCTGATCTGTGTGGGGTTCAGTCATCATTTTGTCATTTTGTTAGATATTGTCTTGTTTGAATAGACTGGAATTTAGTTTTCATCTCCAGTATAGCTTTCTCTATTGGGATTTTTTCCAGATATATTTTTATGTCTTATTATTCTTTTAATTCAAAATAACTTTCAATTTGAGTTTTTTCTTTCAGTGGTAAATTAATTTCATTGAACTTTTAGAAGAAATGAGGAGTATAGAGGTTATTTTAAACCCATCAGCCTCTTACTTGGTGGTATTTTAAAAGTGGATTGCATTGTAACTCTATGAAATCTTCTAGACTAATTTTTCTTATTCACTTCTAACTGTACTTTCTCTTCTCTGAGATCCTGTTGTCACTGCTCTGTGAAACTTGGTTACTTTTTATTTTATTCTTTGCAGTTTCTCCATAGTAAAAGATTCTGTCCTGGGAGAGAATTTCAACTTATTATCTATGAATACTCAGGTCTTCCAATTATGAATCTTCACTTTCAAATAAGTTTTATATTTTAAGAGGGTTTTTGAAGCTAGGTGTAGAAGTGGTCTACTCTTTATATGTAAATGAAAATCCTATTTTTGTTTAATATCATTGATTAATCAAGTGAAATTTAAATTGTTTCAATTTTGAAAATACAAGACTGTAAAAATTCATTGTATTCTTTCTGTTGCTATGGGCTATTTACAGAAGAAAAAATTTATTTTTACTTATGGTTATAGGAAGTTAGAGTCCATAATAACATCGTAGAGGTAGTAGGCAAATGTGGCATTTGGAGCAGGATGCTGGGCAGTCTCATTTGATCTGCAAGCACAAAGCAGGTGGTGAAGCAGAGACAGAAAGATGTAGACACAAAGACAGATAGAGATTATTGGATATTGGTACTAGGTTTTAAAACTTCACTTAGTAAAGTATTTCCCCAGCAAGATCACACTTCTTAAACTTTCCTAAATAGTAAGTACCACCTACTGGAAACCAAGCAGTAAAAGGTCAGAGTCTATTCAAATCACTATAGGTATATAGTTTAGAAACTTTAATTAAATATTTATATTACTTCTCTAAATCAGTGTCAATTACCTGTCAAAATTAGCTCATTTCTTATTAACACCAACAAAATGACATAATTAATATTTAATATCCCTTGCCATCCACAGACATTTAAAAGTTCCCTTTGAAATTTATATTCCTTGCTTTCATTGAATGACTAAAAGCTTTCAATCAATTTGGTGTCTTCTTCTCTTTTATGAACAATGACCCTGACTGTACAGTAGTATAGTCTGTATATCCTACGTTTTTTCCCATGCCTGTGGTTTTAGAATGATATTTTGTGTTTTATGGAATTCAGTGTATTCCAATGCAGAATGTTGTCATGGCTAGTCATAGAACTGAAAAGTGAGAAGAGAGGCATAATTGAAGTAAAACTATTGAATGGAATTTAAAGGAAACAAGATTTTGAAAACTGCAGATTCTGCTGCATACCCTCATAGAACTTAAGCAAATATATTGTGAATTGTTTTCTCTTAGATTTCGCACAGGGACTCTGCTGCTGCCCCGAGAGTGAAAAGGTAGCCACACAGATGTAAACAAAATTGAATGCATCCTAATCTCGCCTTTGACGCTTGAAGTGCACCCTGAAAAAGACTCACAAGTATGAATAAGGGTTGTTGATTTTGGACTGCTGTGGTGTGAAAGCTGTTTGAAGTAGATCATCTTGAACAAATTGCAGTATATAAACTGAAAAAAATCTAACTTGAGAAAGTTTCAGTTTTTAAGTTATGCATTTCATTTTTTTAATTTTACACAAGAAAACAAGGTTTTATGGAAGAAAATATTTATTGTAAAAAGTAACCTTCAATAAAAGAAACTCAATCCTTTTCCTCTTTTCAATACTTCTGACTTTTACCATTTGTATAAACCTTTATTGAATCACTGTGTGCAAACTTCATGGTTCAGCTGCCGTCCATTTATAGGATGAATTTTCTTCAAACATACTGCGGAGCTGTGCTGGTGTCCAAAGATAAATTTTACTAGCACCTCTACAGCTTCCATCTGTTTCCTTTGATTCTTTATTTTCCAGTCTCAAGGTAACTCTTTCCTTAATTCTAATAACAATGACAAGTGGTGTCTGCTCTATCATTTGTAAATGTGAGAAGATAATCATTCATAACTCACATCTGCCCATTTATGTGTTTGCCATCTCAACCACATCATTGCATGCTGTTTGTCATTGCCACTCTTATTGCTGTACATTATTGGCACAAATATTTCAGAATATGTTTATTCATTCCAGTGTTTCTTGGCATTTTTAACAGTGGAGTTTCCACTCTGAACCTACTCTATAAAACAAGGAAGCCATAAACACTTTATTAACTGTACTTATTGAATCTATCTACTTGATGTATACCTAAAAGTTCAATAGATATGTATTGTATGCCTGTAGACACACAATTTTATTTCATTTGTTGACTTAGGCTTTTATTTACACAAACAATGTGAGCGTTCTTGTGTAACATGAGGACTGGGTTGTTGGGGTTTATGTCCTGCCCAGTTCCCATAGCCAGTAAGCCCCAAAGAAAATCACAGAGGTCTCTATAAGTTATAACCTGACTGGCCCAATAGCTCAGGCTTCTTATTAAGTTTTGTAACTTATATTAATTATTCTATCCAGTGAGATGGCACCTCTCCAAGTCCTTCAAATGCATCATAAATCCACACATCACATCTCTAGAGAAGAATGCTGGAAATTAGATTGGAAAAGATTAAAGTCCAATTTGAAGATGTGAATATGTTTTCTATATTGGCTCTAAATTCACCAGGTCTTACCTGCTGAAAAATCCAGAAACTACTTCAGTTTCATAAAGCTAAACATGCCATTGTCTTCTACTAGAACCTAAGGAAGGCTAAAGCAGCTGTAAAATGCTGGCATCACAGTGCAAAATCAACCACCAAAATGACAACATTACAAAATATAGGGCACAGGAGAGTTAATAGCATGGTCTTCTGCAAGGCAGAATTGAAATATTTTCACTGTTGCCCATCCTGGATCCATGGTGTATCTAGTTTGCTTAACATCTTTTCCAGTTATTGTGTAAAATACCTGAGGAAATCTACTTAAGGAAAAGTTTATTTTGGCTTACAGTGGCAGGGGCAAATTACATGTCATGGCGGGTAAGATACAAAAGCCGGTTCAGAAGGCAGGGCATTACATCTGAATTCCTGGGAAAGAATGGAAAATGGGATTAGCCTACAAAGTCTCAATGCCTGCCCCATTGACTCTTTTCTTCTGGCAGGTCTCTAGCCACAAAAGGTCACACATGTTGGCTAAACAGCGCCACCAGTTGGGGACCAAGTGCTCCTTGGTTCCAGGAGTTCTGTGGGACATTTCAACTTTAAACCGCAATGTGTTTTAAATACCGTTTTGCATAAAAAATAAATAAATTGGTTTAGTTCTTGCCACACTATTTTTATAAACACAGCTTCATTAAAATATAATTCACACTAAAATTTAATGTTTTAAAGTAAGGATTTTTTTAGTTTTTCAGATTATGCAAAAGGCACAAATGTCCAATTTTGGAACCTATTTATCACCCTAACTAGAGAGCCATACAAATAAGAAGTCAGTTCCCATCCTCTTACTCATAGATGGAATAATCTTATAATTTACTTTTTGGTCTCTATAGATTTGCCTTAAATAATCACTTAATATAAATGAAAATACACAATACAATGTCTCCATGCAATCTTAAAGCAATTAATTTCCCACATGTTTGCCCAGTGAGTACAGATGTCTCTGTAGAATTGTATCATCCCATGGTACAATTGTAGAAAGTGTGAAAAATCTGAATTTGGTATAATAATTTGTTAACTCTTTCCTTAGTATTATTAGTATAGTTATTAATTTACTTACTTTTCTGGTGTTAGTGTATTGCTTTCTTCTGGGCTTTCTCATGAGAGAATCAGCTACTGGGTGATAGAATAAATGGAATTTACTGTCTTTATGGCTATGTCTCTAACTCAACCAATGACAGAGCTGAAATAAAAATGTACCTCTTAAGCTCATAATCTTGGCCCAGTAACAAATAAACATGAAAAAAAGAAATTTTGGTGAGGCCTTGAAAACAAAATATTGCAAATAAACAATTAGTGAGTTATTTTGAAGAAATAAAATGTTGGCAATCAATGCATTGTATGTTGCATTTCTTTTTTCTTTCTTTTAAAATTAATATGAGTACTATAATTTTACCAATTCCACCCCTTCTGCCTCCACTTCTGTGCTTCCTTCTTTCAAGATTTCCTAAATAGGTCTGTAGAAATTCAACAGACATACCAGTAACGGCACTAATGTGGTGGGCACAGCTTCGTGAGCCAAGAAACAGTCAGTTCATCACAATAAGGTAATAAGGGCAGTGGACATACATGATATCTGTTGAAGTTTCTCTGTGAAGTGCAGTCATGGTACTGTGGTGGTAACTACAGCCATTATGCTGTGCTGCAGATCTCTAGATATCAATCATTCATCTGACATCACTGAGCAACTTCCTCTTCCCAATTCTAACCATCAGCCACCACTGCTATAGCCTCTGCTTCTTAGAATTTGACTATATGTGCCTATTAAGTAGAATCACTTGGATTTTGAATGTCATACACATAAAAATGTCCTCCATGTTTATCACAAGTTGCAAGCCTTCTCTATTTTTAAAGAATCAATTACATTTCATTGTATGAGTAAGCTAAATTTCTATTATAATCATTGTTATAGGCTGTTATCATTTCAGGCTTTTAAAAATAATATTTCAGTAAAGATGAGAATACATCTTTGCCACACAAGATTTTTAATCCATTAGGGCATATATCCAGTACTAGAGTTGCTAGATAATGCACTAGACCTATTTTAAGTTTTTGAGGAACCTAGATGCTGATTTCCATTATGACTTGATTGGTATCAGTTTAAATTGTTGTCAATGATGTTTTAAGACACAATCTTTCTCATATTCACACCAATACTTCGATATCTTGTTTATTTACTTGTTTATGATTTTTATTATGGCCATAATAAAATGTTTTAAATGATATTTCATCACAGTTTTGATGCATATTCCTTGATAATTAGAACATTGGGTATCATTTTACATATGTTTTGGCCATATATTCAAGATTAATGCTTATTTTTAATTGATTTATTTTTCTATTGAGCCAAAGATTTTTAAGAAATAGACTAGACCAATTATGAAATTTAGAAATCACAAGTAGCTTGTACCTCTAGAGAGAATTACAAAGTTAAGGTATGACACCAATTTCAAAATACGTTAAACTTTTAGTGGCTAAAATATCAATGTATAAATACAAAGAATAAAAAATAGTTCACAGCTATAGGTGAGAACATTATCACCCAGAGTGGCCAACCACTCTAAATATAAGTATGTGTGCATATATATTTGCGTGTATGTATATATATTTACATATATATATATATATATACATACACACAAATATATGCAAACACTATATATGGGTTTTAAGTAAGGGGTAAATGAGGACTTTCCTATCATATATCTTTGCCAGGATATATCCAATTTCTTAATCATAGCCTGACTGTAGCAAGATAGAAACTTAAAGTAGTTTTAATTTGTGTTTCCCTAACTGTCAAGGATGCTGAACACATCTTTAGGTTTTCTTAGTTTTATTTCTTCTTTTGAGGACTCTCTGTCTTGCTATGTAGCCTATTTTAAAAATTGCTTTATTTGTTTTCTTGTTTCTTGTTTTTTCAGTGCCAGGCATGTGAAACTTCTCTTTTAGTTGTTATCAAGGGAGTTTGACACACTCCCCAAACAATGTAGGATATTGTAATTGCATTCTGTTGCTTGCCATAATCTGAAGGTAAGATCGTATTGCTGTAGACTTAGACACAAGACCATTTTCCAAAATCAATACACTTACTAACTATATTCTAAATATTAATTCTAAAAACACAGGTATGTGTAACTCCCACACCTCATCAAAGCAGCTTCTTTTTGCAGAAGACAAAGGCTATTACAAAACACACAACAGGTGAAAATGCAGACAATAAGCGACCCTGGGCTGCACAGCCACAACAGGTAACTGTCGTACAATCCTTGCAGCAAAGCTCAAGGAACATTGTTAAGAAAGGGAAGAAATATTCAAACAACCAGAGTACCAAACCATCTGATGCTGATAGTATCTTTTAAGTATGAAATCTCAGCAATATGGTTAGCTACCCAAGATGCACATTAACAATACCAGTTGACTTACTAATGCGGATAGGGAAAATTTCACAAGGCCCTACTTCTAGATGAAGAGCTACAGTCAACCAACAGTTGCTGAAAAACTAACAAGGCTAAAGTTATATATAAAGGATCAGTTTTCCATTTTTCCCCAGGAATAACCTCTAATAGGTTACCTAGTTCCAATAGTTAGTCCTAAACACATGTACATACAAGCAATAATTAATGGACTTGATAGGAGTATGTATATATGTATGCATGTGTGTGCAGGTAAGTGTGTGTAAAAAACAATAATTTGGGGAAAAAGTAAGAATTACAAAGGTAGTGTAAGGGTCACAGGAATAGTTGTAATAGAGAGAAAGGGGAGTAGAAATGTATTTATGTATGATTGCCAAATATAATATATAAAAAATCAAATAAGAATAAAAATGTATGGCTCCATGGAACAGATCAGAGAATGAAGAAATAAGTCCATGCACCCAAAACCAAAATGTTATTGACAAATATTTTAAGAATACTAAGTATGAAAAATAAAGTTTCTCCAGCAAAAGTTTTTTAGGAAGAACATACATCCACATGTGAAAGAAAGAAGCAGAACTCATTCATGAAAACAGCAACTTCAAATGAACTGAAGACTTATACATCAGCAACAAAACTGAGAAAATATCAGAATAAAGTTGTATTTTGAAGAGTATAAATTATTTGAAGCAGGATAGAACTCAGACTCAGTATGGAATTTTTTCAAAAAAAATAAATTTCTCTTATAACCTAGTTATCACTCCTGGATATTTTCCCAAAAGATTCCTAATTGGTGTACCACAGAAGTTCTTACACATTAATGTTTATTCCAACCTTACTCACACTGATTAAGTAACCAGTTTAGCCCAAGGATCTCTTCAGTGGATGAGTGTATGTAGAAAATGCAGTAATCTGTAAAATGGAATTTTGTCTTAGAGGTAACAATAGCTCTCTAATTGGACAAAATGCCTGCATAGCAGTACAGCTATGGCTGGTACTGTAAACTTAGCCAATTATCTGTGACTGGAGAAGACATAGGCCTGAGAGCAGAACATTCTACTTCCATTTTCCTAAGCCAATATAATTTCTAACTATAATGCAAATACTCGTCCTTATACTTAGTAAGAGAATAGCTCTCAACCCTCATCAATGAAGAGTATTGCAATAGATTTAGCCAACTACCAATATCCAGAGCTGCTCAAACTGAAGAGAGTAAGTGACTATGGGGTGCTCAACCACAATTGATATGCATATTAAATACAACACCTACACGAAATTTGAGGGAAAATGACAGAAATGGGGTCAGAAAGATCATAAGAGCCAGAAAGTCAGCAGAGCTGCTGTGAAGTGGTGTCTTCTATATATGAAAGGCAAGTTCTATCCAATAAACTATAAATAATATAGTCACCTGGACAAAATCCACATGATGACTGACTTTAGTTTCCATGCCAATGTTGACAGGAGAAATTCGTCATGGACTCACCCCTAGATGAAGAGCCTGTCGAGAGGGAGAGGGAGACTCAGTCTCCTATAGGGATGAACTCTGACATAATTTGTCCAGTCCCAAGTAGTAAGCTGTGAACACATGTATGTATGAATAAATGTAAATGACTTAGTATGTTTGTACATATGTATGTGATAATAATAATAATTAAATAAAACATCTTAAATTTTGAAGGAGTCCTGGTAGGAGTTAAAGGGGAGAAAGTGAGGGTTGGGAATGATGTAAGTCCGGTGCTCATGTGTGATATTCTCCACAAAATTTGATCAATTTTAAAAGTAAAGAATAAAAAATATTAGACAATGAATATTTCCATTAAAAACATAAAAACAGTGACTGGAGAGAAAACACAGCTGTTAAGAAGACTGGCCACTCTCCCAGAGGACCTGGGTTCCGTTCTCACCATTCACATGGTAGCTAACAACTGAGGATTTGGATCTCAGCAGTTCCACCGCCTCTTCTGTTGGAACACAGATATACATGCATGTTAAGAAATGATACAAATAGAATAAAAAATAAATATTTACAAAACCCAGGGAAAAGCTCTTGACAGTGAATTTTATAATAATTTTAAAATAGGACAGTAACAGCTTGGGAATAAAGGTAAAGTCAGTAAGAGTGTAATAACTACTTATCTCATTTTTGTGTGTGTTCAAATACCAGACAAAAACAACATAAATGGAGGAAGGTTTGTTTTGGTTTGTGGTTTACAGGGTTGCAGTTATAAAAGTGAAGGTGAAGGCTCTGGTCACATTACTTTTGTATTCAGGTATCTGAGAAATGAATGAGAATGGTCTGCTTGCTGCTGCTTTTCAATCAGTCTGAGATCTCAGTCAGTGGAATGTTGCCAAATTCACAACATGTCTAACCTCATCAATTAATTGGTCTAGAAACACCCTCACCGGTATGTCTAGAGATGTGTTTTTATGATGATTCTAAGTCCCACCAAATTGGCATTCAGCAATAAACATCACAAGCCCAACCACTGTCAACCTCACATACAAACATGTGACTTTTTTCATAATCATGCACCCCTTGTCTTTTAAAGCCCAAGTCCATTTCATAATGCAAAATGAATCTAGTTCAACCTCAAAAGTCCCTATGCTTTTTTACTGTCTCCAAACTGTTAAAAATTCCAGTTTTCCTAAAACCTAGGGCAATCTCTTAACTGTAAGTTCCTATAATATTAAAACCAAGTTAAATTGTTCATCTACCACAAATTGAACATTCCCTTTCCATACATGACAACATGGATACCAAAGAAGGAAATACAAAAGCAAGACTGAAACCAACAGGACAAACACCAGATCAACCATAGATACACATCCTGCACCTTGGATTCTTGAGGGACACATTTGGCTCCCAAGACTTCCGATAGCCCCACTCCCCAGCACTACTGCCTGTAGATCCCACACCGTCTCTTGGGCCAGCTCTACTGGGTGTCTGAATTTTTACACAGTGACCATTTAGTGGTATTGTCTCTCCAACACAATGGACCCTCTATTGCATCTTAGATGTCACCTCCACAGCTTCATGCACTGCTCTCCTAGGGCCTTATTTAGGGACTCTGGATCATGGCACAGATGGCCAGACCACAGACACTCTGCTTGGTTTGGGCCTCCACAATTCCCTTCAGTCCTGCAGCATTTGTGCTTGTACAACTAATACTGGGTGGTTGATACTTCCAAGCTCTGTGACAAATGCAAGCTATAATTTGACTTTTTTTTAAAACAAAAACAAAACAAAAAAAACTTCAACTGTCTCACTCTCTGTTCTGTATGCTGGAGAACCTGTTGTCTGTGACCTTAAAACTCCTTCAACAATGTTCCCATTCTAGGCTCTTTCCTTACAAATGAATTCATATTTTGACAAGGTGGGAGTTTTAATGGGGTGATACCTGGCTTCCAGGACACGCTCCTTACTCTCTTAATTTGGAGCATGAGGTTTCACTTCAATGGTTCTGGTGCCTTTCTCAGAACCTGCTATGAGTACAACATTAAAAAAAAACCCACTCTTCTCTTTCAAATTCATGTTTTATATATTTCTGCTCAAATTGTTGCTCTCTGATAGTTTATCCCAGGAAAAGAGCAGTAAGCAGTCACCACAGCAGAGCTGTCCTGCTATCCTGTCTTGAGATTGCCACTGCCAAATTAGTCCATTTTTATTAATTTAACCTTGCTCAAGCTATGAAATCATGGGAAGAATGTAGCAAATCCTTTGCCGAAACGTAATATAAATGGCTTGTAGCTCATTTGCTGATAGAGTCCTTATTCCCCTCTGAAACTGCACAAGCCAGAACTCCACAGTCTGGGTCTTTCACAGTGTTCTATTTAGACATCTCACCAGGGTGGCCTTCCATTAAGCTCTTTCCAGCATTATGAGATTTCTTTAGCCTGAAATCCCACACGTAAGCCAAACGCCTAAGAACAGATTCTTTGTGTATGTACTCAGGAGTGGTGCAGGAGAGTCACATGGTCGTTGATTTGTTTTCTGAGGAACCTCCATAGTGATTGAGGGCTTTCCATTCCCATTGGTAGTGTATGAGGATTGTCTTTTCTCCATGTCCTCTCCAGAATGTTCTGTTCTCTAGATAAAGTTTATCTGACTGGCTTGAGATCAAATCCCACACTACACTTTTTGCATTTTATTTCTCAAGTAACTGGGGATATCACACCCTTATTCATGTATTTGTTGAACATTTTTTGCTTCATTTGATAGAGGCCTGTTCAATAGCTTTGTCCATTTGTGGCTTATAGGTGATGGAGGAGGGTCATCTGTCTATGTGTTACTTTCATTGGTTAAT
>LOJH01043854.1:897-12188 GCA_001685095.1 Ellobius talpinus | reverse complement strand
AGGCAGAGGCAGGCAGATCTCTGAGTTCAAGGCCAGCCTGGTCTACAAAAGCTACTTCCAGGATAGCCAGGACTATACAGAAAAACCCTGTCTTGAAAAACCAAATATTAGTTAAATATTAGCTCTTGAGTCAGGTTTTCTTGCTGATAGCTCCCTGTCTAAATCCTTTTCTTTTGATAAAATTGGTCATTTCATGATTTTAATTCTTAAAAAGAAAACTGTAGCTGTCAAGATTCTTCATCCTTCTTATGCTGACATTTACTAATAGTATTTGCTGACGTGTACTCTTTGTTACAGGGAGACAATCTGATGGCTTTGGCAGAAGCAACAATTGCCCTCGCGGAGATGCTGGAACTGAAAGCAGATCTCATGGGTCCAGTGGAAGGAATAGTGATAGAGTCTTTCACCGACAAAGGAAGAGGGTAGGGATTACTAGATGACGCTAATAATTTTGCTTGAGGGGTAGTGTGACAATATATATAGTGCATAGTTTTAGTTTCTGAGCCATGGTTTCAGAGAATGTATTTTCAATGTGTTTTATTGCACTAGTACAGAGAACACAAAAGTGAAGTTGTTGTCATCACACTTAGATGACTAGAGTAGTTAAATTGGTTTGCACCCCCCCCACTGGCTCAGATATTTGTATTTACAGGTAGACTGGCAATGAATGAGAGTGAAATGCCAGTTGTTACATTTTAATTTCTAGTTCTTTGACTTGACCCAGAAATCTAATGTGTAGGAAGGTCTTTGTAATGTCATGTTCTTCTTGAATGTTCTGCCTATAAGCACAAGAGATTTTCTCATTGCTTTGTACACTCTTAGCAGCTATGAGCAGTCTCGTAGCCATGTGTGGGATGGGGTAGAAAATGGGGTAGGATTAAGTCAGAACAATCTGCACATGGCTCCTTCCCTGCCTGGATTCTCTGTTGGGGCAGTCACACAGCACTGCTGCCTCGTTTCAGTTAGCAGGGTTAAGGTTCCCTCCTGTGTCCACAAGCTGTCCATCCGTCTGCTGAAGATGTGGGGCTGCTTCTACTCCTTTTTCTTTACTCCTTGACTGTTGTAAAGAATACTTTGCTTTGTTTTTGGCTTTTGTCATGACAAGGACAAGCCTGAGGCCTGGCCCAGTATGGTTGCATCCGTCTCTAATCCCAGCATTTTGAAGACTGAGGCTGGAAGAGTCAGGGCCAGACTAGATTAAGAGACAAGGGCCCAGAGAATTGGCTCTGCAGTTAAGAGCACTTGCTGGTTTTGCAGAGGACCAGATTCAGTTCCCTGCCCCTTTATGGTGCCTCATAGCAGTAACTCCAGGGATCTGATGCCTTCTTCCAAGAGTACTAGACAAGCATGAGGTGCACATATACATGCATACATTCATACATATACAGACACACATACATACATGCAAGTGAAACATTCAGACACATAAATAAACCCTACACAACCACACTGAAAAACAAAAGTCTGGGATTTTGCATGTTAGGCAAGTATACCCTGATAAATCCTTGGCCAAGTAAAAGTCTTTATAGTAGCCAAAGCTGCTTGAGGAGTTGAGAAGGGAATTAATCCTGTATGTTCATATTCATACGTGTGTGCGCGCTCGCATAGGTGCACATGCTCCATAGAACTAGTTTTTGCTCTACTTAAGAAAGCACAATTATGGCTGGAGAAATGACTCAGTGGTTTAGAGCACTGACTGCTCTTCCAGGGGACCCAAGTTCAATTCCCAGCACCCACATGGCAGCTCACAACTGTCTGTAATCTCAGTTTCAGGGGACCCAACACCCATGGCAAAACACCAATGCACATTTAAAAAAATGTTTTAAAAGTACAATTATGTCCTGATTATTTAAGAATATTTACTTTTTATATTCGTTTTAGTCCTGTTACAACAGCTATAATTCAAAGAGGAACTCTGAGAAAGGGCTCAATTCTAGTTGCTGGGAAGAGTTGGGCGAAAGTTCGACTTATGTTTGATGAGAATGGACAAACACTTAATGAGGCCTATCCCAGCATGCCAGTGGGAATCATAGGCTGGAGAGACCTCCCTTCTGCAGGAGATGAAATTCTTGAAGTAGAATCTGAGGTATGCAAGCCTAATTCTTGAATGTTATATATTAATGATGGCTTTATGTACCAGTCTATAATGTTTAATATTAAATAAGAGTGCTAATGTTAATTATAGTTTGTAAGGGGCTGTGAAGAGGCTAGGGTACCATTTTAGAATTTAACTATAGTATTATGTTTTTTAGATAGTTTTAAAACTGTTTTAATTATATACAAAATTCCTAAAGTTTTATTTTTTTAAACTTCTGAGTTGAGCTCCTAATAGGGAAGACACAAGCTTTTAACCCAGCAGACACTGGTATCTGTTTCAGTAAAATCACAAGTTTTCCCTGTAAAGCCAAGGGCCCGAGAAGTTGTTGACTGGAGGAAGACTGAGCAGAAAGAGGAAAAAGGCAAAGATGACCTGAAAATAATGGAAGAAATGCGAAAGGAGCACCAAGAAGAGCACCAGAAAGCCCGTGCAAAGTATGGCGGTCTGCACTGGAAGAAGAGGTCGTATATGAAGTACCTTGAAAGAAAAGAACAGAGACCCTTAAAGCCCAAGGAAAAGGCAGAAAAGGACTCAAATGTACTTCCTTTAATTATTAAAGGTAAATTTTTGAAGGTTTTTACTTTGCTACTCACCGTTTAAATTGTTTAATTTTGTTCTCATAATTTAGAACCCCTCTTCTTTATCTATTGGGGCGTGGGTGGCAGTTTTATAGCCCAAGCTAACCTGGGCTTTCTGAATGCCCAGGTTACAGATGTGCACTGCCCCAACAAACCCTTAAATCAAAGTAGGTTTCTACTTCGATTTTTTTTCAGTGGTTTGATATTCAAATTTTTTTTCTGAGCAAGCATAGCTTGTATTGATTTCACTGTAAAATGTTTCTTTGAATTTCTTTGTATTTGTATATTGTAAGTAAGTTCTTATAATGCTAAACTTAAATAAAAGTGGTTTTAGTTATTAACACCATCCCTGTCTTGGCTTTAAAATAAGATTTTCATTTTACATACCTGCCTCTTACAACTAACACATTTTAAACTCTTGCTGTATCTATAGGTGATGTTGATGGGTCTGTGGAGGCCATCTTGAACCTTCTTGATACATATGATGCTTCCCATGAATGTGAACTAGAATTGGTACATTTTGGATTGGGTGACATTAGTGAAAACGATGTCATCTTTGCTGAGACATTTGATGGTAAAGATTCTATTGGCTACATATTAATCTGTGTGAACCCATTATCTTGAGTACCTTCTCACTTATGTCTTGTGATTGGCTGATCATTGGCTAGCATTCTCCTCCTAGTGCATCAGTAATCACATCTGTCATGGCCACTGCAACCTTGCGAACTAGTGCAAGACCAAGTACTGTTCCTTGATTTTTTTATTACCCTGGTCCCCAGTTGCACACACACTCCAGGTATCTCTCACTACCCTCTGAGTGTTCGCTGTCTGTTAGCCATCTATCCAGTACTTTACTTCATCTTGTGACCCTGTAATGCCAGTTCCAGGAAAGCTGACTCCCCTTCTAACCATCATGCATGCTTACATATTATACACGCAATCAAAATAGTCACAATAAATAAATCTAAATAATTGTTTTAAATCATAAAACTTCCTTTTAAACAAGGTATAATTTATAAAATCCAATAATTAAAATTTTACTAGTTTTCATGAGAATAGTCACAAAACTTCTCAATAGCTATGTAATTACAAAGGAAGTGAAACAATTTAGATTTTACTTTCTGCCTCAAAGATAAGTGATTGTCCTTTGATGCTTGTGCTAGTGACTCATCTTGTCTCTGCTTGCTAGGTGTTATTTATGGCTTCAATGTGGATGCAGGCAAAGCTATCCAGCAATCAGCTGCACAAAAAGGAGTTAAGATTAAACTTCACAGAATCATCTACCATCTTATTGAAGATCTGCAGGAGGAACTAAGCAGCAGACTGCCTCACAGGCTGGAGGAATACCCGATAGGTGAGTGCTGGCTGCAGCTTTCCAATATTTATGTCAGGTGCTATAAATAGGAAATAGCAAAGCTTAGGGAAATAGATTTGCTGTTCCATACAAGGCTTATGTTGTAGAAAAAATGACTGCCATGAGAATTCAGTGACTTGTATGTGACTTGTATGGTGACAGAGTTCATTCAGGCCCAGAGGATATAAAACCAAAGTGACCGAGAACTTGCCTCAAGTCTACACATGAACAAAAATGGTAATACAGTGTCATAGAGGAGCTTTTGGTTTTGCTCTGAGACTGGGAGATGAATACACATTGAAAGAATATTAAATAGTATGTAGTTTCAAGTATTCTAGCATATTCTTGGCCTGATTAAAGGCCAAATTTATTTAAAATTGCTAATTAACTCTAATAGTCTAATCCAATCAATGATCAGATTTTATCTAGTTTTGAGACAGGGTATTATGTAACCTAGGCTGTCCCAAGCTGTGTACTAAAGTATAGCCTTGAACTTCTGATCCTTCAGCACCCAATCCCTGGGATCAAGTCATGTGCCAGACCTGGCCCCCACAATGTCCTTTTTTGTTTTTTTTTTTTTTCGAGACAGGGTTTCACTGTAGCTTTAGAGCCTGTCCTAGAACTAGCTCTTATAGACCAGGCTGGCCTCAAACTCAGAGATCCGCCTGCCTCTGCCTCCCGAGTGCTAGGATTAAAGGCTTGCGCCACCACCACCCAGCGCACAATGTACTTTTGAAAGCAAATTTTTCACCTAGATCAGGCCCATCAGGCTCATAAATTACATGCAGTTGTCATGTCTCTTATAATCCTATTTAATCTGGAATAATTCTTTCCTCTATCCTTTTAACCTTAACATTTTTAAAATGTGAAGATCAACAACTTCATTTACCATGTTTGTTCCCTTATAAGATCTGGTTTTGCAGTTTGGGTCTATATAGATTTACTATAGGCTAAATATGAACAGTATACAAAAATGTTATGTTTTTGTACCAAGAGCAATTTGGAAAAGCCAACTGAGGGTTTCCTGAAGTGGACACACCAAATATTACTGACACCATCCAAAAGTGGTCACTTTGATGTTAGAACTTGAGTTATAATTAGTGTTTAGTATATAGAAGGGAAAAAAAAACCTGAAATGATTTAAAGATAGCAACAGTCTGCATTAGAAAATAGATTGAGGGGCTGGAGAGATGGCTCAGAGGTTAAGAGCACGGACTGCTCTTCCAAAGGTCCTGAGTTCAATTCCCAGCAACCACATGGTGGTTTCACAACCATCTGTAATGAGATCTGGTGCCCTCTTCTGGCGTGCAGGCATGGAGGCTGAACACTGTGTACATAATAAATCTAAGAAAATAGATTGAGCCAGTGGCTCAGGAAACAGGCAGGTGGATCTCTGAGCTTGAGGCTAGCCTGGTCTACAGAGCGAGTTCCAGGACCACACAGTAAAACCGTCTTGAATAAACCAAAAATGTATTAAAGGAAAGCCAAACAGTAGATTCAGACTGGGTTTGTCTGTATATATGGCCATCCTGGAACTCTCTGTAGACCAAACTTGGCCTCCAACTCAGAGATTTGCCTGTGCCTGCCTCTGCCTCCCAAGTGCTAGGATTAGAGATGTGCACCACTGCTGCCCAGCAACAGTAGATTTTTATGGAGCAGAAAAATACTCAAGGATTTTTGTGTATGGGTGGGATTTTGTTTGTTGGAGACAGGGTTTCTCTGTGTAACAGACCCAACAGTTCTAGAACTAGCTGTTTTAGACCAGGCTGTCATCGAACTCAGAGATCCACCTGTCTCGAGCGCTGTGTACCACCACCACCCTGCTATGTATAGGTGTTTCACCTGCATATCAGTCTATACGCGTCTGACCAATGTCTGTGAAGCCAAAACAGGATGCTAGATCCCCTGGGACTAGAGTTACAGAAGCTCATGAGCCACCATGTGGGTGGACACTGGACATTAAATCAGGGTCACTTAACTGTCATCTCTCCAGCTCCTGAGATTTCCCACCTGTTAATTCTAATTATTGGTTATGAAAATTAAGTTAGTGGTATCAAAGAAATACTATTTCCCAAACTAATTTCGGTTGAGACAGGGTATGAATATTTAGTGCTGGCTGGCCTGGAGCTTACTACACATTACACTTTCCTCCACTGTGTTCTTCCTAAAGGTGAGGCTTGTATACTAGCTACGTTTGCTGTGACAGAAGGGAAGAGAAAAGTTCCTGTGGCTGGCTGCAGAGTTCAAAAGGGTCAGTTAGAAAAACAGAAGAAGTTTAAATTAATCCGAAATGGACAAGTTATTTGGAAGGGTAAGCAATATTAAAACCTATTTCTAAATCATAATCACCAAGTCCTGATTGTGTTAACATCCAAAACCTATGCATTTTTCCCTTGCCTAGCCTTAGCTTGTGCCATTTCTGATAGGCTCTACGGTTAGTTCTGATGACACTCCCAAGATTATAGTCTGTTAAAAAAAAAATCACCTTTGTTCTGTTCAGCCCCTGTATTGTCCTTTGGTCCCAAGGTCCCCAACATAACACGTTAGGGCACTCCCTGACTCGTCTTCAGATTTGCCTGCCGTCTTTTGTGGATTTTCTTGATACAACCTCCAGAGTGGAGTTTTAGACTACCTTTAAAATGGGAGATTTCAGATCTATCAGGTCAACTTTTAAATATTTTTTGAACTTCCTTGGTATTTACTCTTACCTAAAGTCTATATTGGGTGGAAGGGCAGTCAAATAGATCCACAGGTAAGGCCACATAAGCCTGACAACCTGAGTTTAATATCCAGAACCCGCATTAAAGTAGAAAACCAAGTTACACGAAACCATGTACCACTTAGTAGGTGTCTCTTAAATATACTAACAGTGGCTTTTTCTTTTTTTAAGGCTCATTAACCTCATTGAAACACCATAAAGATGACGTTTCAGTCATCAAAACTGGAATGGACTGTGGTCTTACTTTAGATGAAGAAAAAATAGAATTCAAAGTGGGAGATGAAATTGTTTGTTATGAGGAAAATGAAGTGCCAGCTAAGACGTCTTGGGATCCAGGATTTTAAAAGCACAATAAAAATGATAAATGTATTGTTTCGTGTCCTTTATTTAAAGACGGGGTCTTGATACTTAACACATGCTAGTTAAGCAATCTCCTGCCTCAGCCTCCCAAGTTGTGAAATTTTAAACATGCACTACCATGCCTAGCTTCCTTTTCTTATATAGCAAATATTTTTGCCTTATCAGAGTTAAGAATTCACAATGAGCCAGGCAAGGCGACACATACCTTAATCCCAGAGATAGGCCTGTATCAAGGCCAGCAAGGCTACAAAGAGACTGTCTCCAAAAAAAAACCCAAACAAACCACTGAACATCTCCCTCCCCAAATTGACCCCTCCTGCATACATCAACAGGGAGTATACTTCCTTAAAGTCTGGATATCACCTATCTTGTGATTTGGGATGCTATGAAGAGCAGCCAGTGCTCTTAACTCTGAGCCATCTCTCCAGTTCAAGTGATCAATTCATCTTTTGGGTGAGACATACTGTCATGTCTTAAAGCAAGGTCAAAGGGATAGGGAGGTGGCCTCTTCTAGTTCCATGAACAGAGACTAATCATTCTCTAAGGCACAGGACACCCCCTAATCCCTTAAAAACTTCTGGCTCAAGTCAATGCAAGCCAGGCAGCTGGCACCTAAGACAGGAACCAAAAGGACTAGTCGCATAGCCCAAGAAACAGTCTTTAAACATACAATAAAACTCAATACTAAACATCAATTCCTGTCTTTTTATTTACTCATACATAACTACTTGTCTTCTGGCTTGTTGAAGCAATAAGTCAGACAGCACTTCCCACAGTAATGCCTGTCAAAGTGGCTAGCCATGAAAACTCCAGCACCACATTCATCAGAAGGACACTCTCGACGAAGACGACTAATTTTGCCATTTTCATCCACCTGAAAATACAAAAACTTACTCTAAGACAATTCCACAAAACATGTCCTGAAGTCTGATTTAAGTGACTCAAGTTATTAACCGCTGGACCTCACACCACCAATAATTTCCTAGTGCCTTTTAGGGGCTGGAGTGATGGTTTAGTGGTTGATTTAGTGGTTGAGAGCATAAACTCCTCGCTGAGAACCTGCATTCAGTTCCCAGGACTCACATCTTGACAGCTCACGCCTATATCCCCAGCTCTAGGGGATCAGACATCTCTGCCTTCTTCACTCATATGCAAACATATTCACAAGTAAAAATATTTTAAGAAATTCTAGTGCTCAAGTCAGCACTTCTGTAAGTCAACTGCTCTGAACTTGTTCCAAATCTACCACAGGTTTTGCTGATCCCTACTTCAACAGCTCACCTTATAGTACTTGAGTACAGCCAACTTCACCTTCTTTCTCTTATGTTTGTTCTTCTTGGGAGTGGTGTAAGACTTCTTCTTCCTTTTCTTAGCACCACCACGAAGTCTCAACACCAGATGAAGGGTGGACTCCTGTATGAAGGATCAAGGAGGCATCAATCCCTGGAGCACCAACAATCCTGACTCCAGTCTGTCAATCGCTAGGTGTGATTGTGCCTGCCAGCAGCAACCACCCCACCCACACTGCACTTGGGGGTGGGAGCATCTTAGGAATGTATTACAACCCACCTCTCCCCACAAATCAAAAAGATCAACCATCATCACATTTTAAGAGCCACAGTGCTTCTCAATCTTCGTGGACTCGCATGGAATCTAATCCATGTTCCCTATTTCTGCAAGTCTTCCCCCAAACAAACCTTTTGGATGTTGTAGTCAGACAATGTACGGCCATCTTCCAGCTGCTTGCCAGCGAAGATCAGCCTCTGCTGATCAGGAGGAATTCCTAGTTCAAGAATAAATACTGGGCTTAATCGACTAGGTGCATACCAAGCTACAGATAACCCTCTATCAAACAACTGCTAACAGTGGCACTGACTTACTACTCAACACTTTTCATGTTTGAACGTGCTTGAACATTTAATACACGTTAATAGCCTCCGTGAGACAGTAAACTTACGGGGGAAACATCGTTAAAATTCACACGTAGAAACAAAGCTGTCATGCAGAGTTTTCAAAGTTAATCTGTTTTCTACCCTAAGTGCTAATATGCCTAGGTCACACAAGCAGGGATTTCTCTAGCGACAAAACATCACTTGCCTTCCTTATCCTGGATCTTGGCCTTGACATTTTCTATAGTGTCCGAGGGTTCAACCTACGAGTTTTAAAACACAGTTAAACGCTAAGAAACTAGAACATCGATCTCAGCGAATGTCCACGTTACACAAAGGGAGAAGGGAGATGGTGAGCCGGCACCTATTCATTGAGGGCGAAACAGTGCACAGCCTGCCGGGAGTGCTACATGCCGACTCCGTTCCCAGGCCAGGGCGAGTGCCGGCCGCTGCGCCAGCCACGCGCTCGAGCCTGAGCTGCGACTCGGAACGGGGCAGGCACCGCCAACTTTCGGCACCGAAAACCCAACTCTGGCGCCTGTAAGCAACCCATCCTCGGCTCACGGCCAAGCTTCAAAACTCAGAAACGCGCTCAAGCTTCAGGCGGCACTGAGGTCTCCGCTAGGCCTCGGCTCTCACGCAGCCTGGACCGTACCTCGAGCGTGATGGTTTTCCCCGTAAGGGTCTTCACGAAAATCTGCATCCTGGCGGCGCAGCCACCTGCATTCGAAAAGAGACGGATTAGACCCGAAGACCCCGGCGAGAGCGACGCCTAAGACCACCGGCCGGAGCCGGACCACGGAACACACACTCACCACAGATGGCGGATCGGAAAGGAAGAGCCTCGCGGGCCAACGGGGTTTCCCGGCCGAAGGACCCGCCCCTTAGGCGTCCACGCACGTGCCTGCGCGCTGCCACCAAACCGCGGCTGTCTAACTCAGTACCGGACTAGAGGGCGCTCCATCTCCCTACGCTCTTTCTCTCATTTGGGTCCTCGAAACGGTGTGTTCCCCTTAAAAATGTTTCAAAAGGCGCTCTTACACAGTCGATACGACCAAGAGGGGACTTTTCTTTACAGGGGGCTTGTTAGAACGAGAAAAGAGAGGTAACACAAGTCTAGCTGGGAATTGTAGTTTTTCGCTGCTTTTTTCTTGCTAAAACTACTTGTCCCAAGATGCAGTTCCACACTTCCGGGCGGGCTGTCCGGTTACAGTCTCTAAGCAGGGTTAGGGATTCAGGTGAGGACCTGGGGATGGGGCCAAGGGTTTAGCGCGAGGGTGGGGCCGCGCCGGAAATGCCTAGAAAGGCAGGGTTCATGAGGAGCCGCGGGGTTCCGCGGTGCTGACCCCCCAGAGAAAGGCATCCTCAGCCGACCCCAGGACGGTGGCGCACACACCGAGTCTTCCACAGTGCGGATGCGGTCGCTTCCTTGCACCCTCCTTCCTGGCCCTCGGCTACCAGTCTGAGGAAGCTTCTGAGCCGCACGCGCCGTACTAGTGTGAAACGGTTAAATGTATCGGAATTTTCATCTCTGCACCTTTTAAAAGCCGTACAGTAAGGAAACCTGCAGAATGATTGTTTAGGCCTCGACTGCAAGCTCGGACGTGGAGGTTGTCCATCCTGTGAAAAATACTTAGGAGCATGTACTGTCCCGGAGAAATAGGCAAAACAGACCAGTTAGGAGCAGGCTGTGCCCTCGCCCAGTCCCTTCTGCACCTCACAAACTCAGTGCCCTTTCTAATGCAGACCCTTAATGTCATTTCCTATCCCTAAACGTTCCCCGGGTTTTTTGTTGTTGTGGTGTAGTGGTGGTGGTTTTTTTGTTTGTTTGTTTTGCTTTGCTTTTTGGTTGGTTGGTTTGGTTTCTTTATCCCTGTCCTAACGCTGTTGGCTCTTTCCTCTTTTTAATCTACTAGCGCTGCCACCTCCAAAAGACACAGTTTGAAAAGTAGAAATGGGCTGGGAAATGGCTCAGTAGATAAAATGGTTGATATGCAAAAGTCTATATTGTAACCCCAAAACCCACTGTAAAAAAAAAAAAGGTGCTGTGCCTGATGGGAAACTTCCTAGAGCTCGTTGGCCAGCCAAGGTAGCTAAATCCTTGGCTCCAGGTTCAGTGAGAGATTGGGGGTTGGGAGAACCGACAGTACAGCCACGTGACAAATGTCTTTTAAAATAAGGTTGGGCCTTCAGTCAGTAAAGAGAGTAAAGAGAGTTGACATCTGTGCTAGGGATCCAAATGGTGGATGGAGAGTGTTATGCCCAGGTCACGGAGTGTCGTGTCTCCCCCCCC
>LOJH01043853.1:0-12588 GCA_001685095.1 Ellobius talpinus | reverse complement strand
AGAGAGAGAGAGAGAGAGAGAGAGAGAGAGAGAGAGAGAGAGAGAAATGGCATGCAGAATATAATTAATAAGTTATCTCACGGAGGAAAAACAATTTTAGGAAAGCATTCTCACTAAAAGATTTTTGAAATTGAAGTTTAACATTAACACACACAGGTAAAGGGTTTCGTTGTGGCATGCTGACACCTGTGTGCCATTACCCTTGGCTCTAATGCATCCGGCTCCTCTACTACCTCCTGCTGTCCCCTTCCTCTCTCCAGATAGTCCCCACCCTGCTTTCCATGTCACCTGCCATTTCTCTGTAGTTTTTATGACCCCCCACCCCACAATGCAGACTTTGTCCACAGAGCTGTCTGTCTCCATTCTTCTATGAATCAGCTACGACAAATGCAGATCGGATTACTTTTCTCAGTCACAGTTGTCTACGAGGTGCAGCTACATTGTGCACATCGATGATGCAAATGAGCTTCCAAGGCAGGTCCTCTCCGAGTGCTTTGTGGGAAATCCCTGTCAAGGCTTGCTGAGGAAGCCAGCCAGGCCCTACCCCAGCTGGGACTCCGGCTGTGCTGCCTGGATCTTCAAAGGGATCAAATGAAATGGGAAGAAGAAAAAAAATGTGCTCGGTTGTGCGAGAACTTTTTTCCCCTGAAGTCTTGAATTTCAGCCCCAACCTCTCACTAAACTAGCCACAGATTTTCCTTTCCTTACAGAGCTTCAGGAAATTAATCAAAAACAGTACCAAAGCCTCATTTTCCATCAATCCTGGGCCCGGTTTTATTCTTTTAAGGACAATCTTCACATCCTGAAGCCGGTGGCTTTGTGTCATGAAGAACCAACTGAAAACGGAAAGCGTCTTGGTTCAGAGTCCCAGGGGTCACAGTAGGTTCATCAGTGACTAGCAATGTGACTATGGGCACGATGCTCACAACGCTCTAGCCCTTAGCTTCTATGAAGAGGGGACCCTAACACTTGAGATTGTGGAGGTGGCATGGAAGATCCCTTCTGTGTTGAGCATGTTTCCTGGTATTCATTGGAATATTGTATATTCTCACATACACTTACGTCTTCCTTATGCTTTTCTCTCTCTGTAGCTGATACTTCATTCCCCCTCTGCTGCTTCAAGGAGTAGCCCTGGGACACTCACAGGCAGCCCATGCAGCATTGCCACTGGAGAAAGTCCACCTTTTCTTTGATCCCTGTACAATGCTGTGTGGGTGTTCTGTTTGCGGTTGTGCTCAACTGGTACCTTTACATGTTTCTTCCAGATCCTTCTTTTGTTAGTGGTCTATTTCTCTACTCTTCAGATAAAGCTCAAGAGTTATTATATCAAACAAACAAGCAAGCAAGCAAGGAAGCAGCAAGGGAAGATTGTTAACCAGTGGGAGTTAAAACCGTCCCTCTACAGCACTTTGTGTCTAGAGGCTGGGCAGCTTGGGGTCCATCACACACTCCTTGATACCAAAGCTCTTTTGGAGCTGGATGGAATGCACAGCTGGATTCTATTCTCATGCTTGCTTCACTTCCTTCGAGGCAGAGGTGAGATGGATTATGGGCGATGGACGACTCTTCCTACCTTCAGTCCTGAGAAAAACACCAGTGAGTCCGGGTGAGGTGTCATAGATCAGTCTTTATCTTCTGGTTAAGGAAAGTGAATCATTCTCACTCCTTAGCTTCGCGGGTTCTTCTCCTGTTTGGGTTCTTGAAACATGGTCTTACATAGCCCAGTCTGAACTTGAACATGTTATGCAACCAAAGCTGTCTTCCAACTCCTGATCCTCCTGTCTCAATATCCCATGTGTTGGGATTATAATTGTGTTGATTGCTGTGCCTGGCTGATACTTTTTACTTCCTCTTCCTCCTCTTCCTCCTTTTTAAATAAAGACACAACAATTCACTTGCCCCACCCCCTCACCTGACTTCATCCTGGGTCTCAATGATTGCAAGATGCTGCTTTGGAAAGTTAGGCAATTGTCCATGAAGAAAGACAGGTTTATGCCTAGCTGCTTTCAGCCCTAACAGGCAATGTTTTCCTCACATTATTATACCACAAGGTTCCAGATCACACTCATGGTGAGTGTTTATACTATATCCGAGAGACCTGGCATTACAGATTGAATGGGGACCCCTCCCAAAATATGCTCCCAACCTTGCCCCTGGTATGTAATGACGCTATTTAGAAGTAGCATTTTTAGATGTAGTCAAGTTAAGATGAGAACATAATGAATTATGATGAACCTTAGCCCAATGACTACAGTCCATGTAAGGACAGTAAACATTTGACACCACATGACCACATAGACAGATTGCAGTGATGCAGCCATGCATAAACCAGAGCCCTAGCATTTGTCTGCACTTGGAAAGAGAGGCACAGGAGCAGAATCTCACTCGGAATCTACAGCAAGGCTCAGCTTTTTTCACATCTTGATTTGCATGCCTGTCTTCCAGAATTAGGCAACTATTTTAAATCTCAGTGTGTGGAAATTTGTCACAGCATGCAAGGAAACTTACACATCCATCAATCTTCAACTGTTAAGAGTTGTGTGTGCCTGGCCTGTCTAGAAGTTGCTTAATTCAGCAAGCATCACCATGCACTCAGGAATAGGCCATGTTTCTAACACCCCAGCATGTGCTTGGAACTCTGGGTGGTGAGCCGCCCCCAAGTGAGGCTCCTGGTCTTTGGTTTTACTCGGCACTTGTGTATTACAAATTCTAATTGATCTTAATAATAAAATTCAAGAGTCAGCTGTCAGGGCTGAAAGCTGAAAGATCAGAGAAGCAGAGTGGCCAACCACTAGAGAGTTCTTATCTCTACCAATGCTCAGACCAAAGGGGATCCTGTCTCTACAGATCGAATCCTCAGACTGCTGCTGTCTCTACAAAACCTCAGACTGAATCCCCAGACTGCCTCTGAGCTCTTGTATCCTCCCACTTTATAGTCCTCTCTCTACCCAGTCATATCACCCCTGTCTCCACCTCCTAGGGCTGGGATTAAAGGCATGGGATCCCAAGTACTGGGATCACCTTTGCATGAGCTCTACTTCTCTTTCAGACTATTCATTCTTGTGTAGCCCAGGGTGGCCTTGAACTCACAGAGAACCGTCCCCTGAGTGCTGGGATTAAAGGTGTGTGCCACCACTGCCTGGCTTCTATGGCTAACTAGTGGCTTAGCTCTGTGCTCTGATCTTCGGGCAAGCTCTATTTTGTTAGGTTACAAACAACATAGCACCACACACTTGCTTTCTCATTTACCTTAGATTCTCTTGACTGGTTCCCTTGGTGGGGGGTTATTTCAAACCTGGATTGGAACTAAGAAAAGCTTTTAGGAAACAATTCTTGACTCCCTTTAGCTGATATAATTTTAATTTGCAACTTTCTTGTCAGAACGAGTACTAAGAAATTGTTTTAAAAAAAATCATTATCCAATGGTCTCAAGGCGGTGTCATTTTATACAGATGGGGTGATTTCTCCCTTCAGAAAGAGCTGTTTCTTGAGTAATTATTTTGGGTGCTAAGTGACAGGTTCAGACTATTTTGGGACTCTGGGGCCTTGTCTCCTGACTTGCATTTACCTTGAGGATAAGGTGTGTGGCAGGTATCACCTGTGACTCATTCTTCTTCTTCCAGTGATGCTCATGTCTTCAGCAGACATCAGAATGTGACAAGGACGGCTCAGGAGACCTGCTGCCAGTGCTCTTGTTATGTAAGACTAGCAGAGAGGATTGCTCTTTCTCTCTCCTTACTAAGCATCCTTTCACTTGGGCTGGGTGTGACATGCACACACAGAGTGGGGGAGGGGGGAGAGAGAGAGAACAGTGAGGAGGATGCTCAGGAAATTTACGAGCTACAAGGCAGTATACAACAGCCCCGTACAACAGCTTTATTTAAGGCTTCCAGCTAAAGCCATCTTAGATAAACCCATACAGGTGTAAATGAAGAAACCTTCATCCAGGGGTCCTACAATACAGCTTTTATGACTATTTGCTAATTCCCATGAGCTGGAATAAAGGGGGAATAAAGAGAGATATTAAACTACTTTCAAAATTGACAAAACCCCATATTTTAAAGATGATGACAAATGAATTAAAATTATGTTCAAATATTCTAGCACCCACCTTGTTCCCACCCTCCCCCAGCATGACCCTCACAAAGAGTCTGCTGACTATTATCACCCCAGTATGGCCTGGATTCTTCTTCCAACATTCCCACAGAATCCGTTTTCATGTTGTGGACTCTTGGACAGCCACACGTTCCTGAATATGAGGACGGTATATGCAGCGCTTCCTGTGCCCTACAAGGGTGCCAATGTAGCTCTCATGAGATGACCCCCATCTCTACTTTACATAAAGAAGTTGGTATTCAGGTGGGTTCGATTCATTGCTCTAGAGCACATGAAACAGCGGCAGAACAGGAAGGGTGTCTGATGCACAGACCCCAGAGTTCACACCTCGTGGCGACAGCTGGAAAAAGCTACATTTACAAAGAAAATTTAGATAAAATCATAGGCTGTGCCATTCTGATAATCAATGGATTTTGCTTTGTTTGCTTTATTTATTTTGCAGAATTGGGGCTTCAACCCAGGCACGTTAGCCATGCATGCCACTGCTAAGCTCCCTCACAAGTCAAGTGGGTTTTACATGTTTTAGCCAGGACACAATCTAATCACCTTACTAATTTTTACAACATTTTCCAAAGGTCTTTGGTGTTGTTTTCTTTTGGGACCGGATTTCACTGTGAATCCCAGGCTGACCTCCAGCTGCCCCCTTCCTGCCTTCAAATTCAGTGTGCTGGGACTACTGTGCATCAGCATGCCAGGGTCTTTAGTGGTTTATAAACTGTAGAGAAGACCTCAAGGCAAAGAGCCCAGACACTGTTTTCCCTCTGATAACGGTATTTTCCAGGAGTGATTTTCCCTGCTGTCAGAGTGTGATAAGAGACTTGACTTTACCATTTGACCTATGATTTACCTGGGAAATGCAGAGTGAAGATATGTGGTTCATTAAACTAAGTGGAAAAGCAAGGCAAGTCCCCAAAGCGGTGGTTTGTCTCTGTAAGGCAGAGATGTGCAAGGACCAAAGTCTATGTAAATTTTGTGTTTTCCTCTGTTCATTCTGAGATGGAAGCTGCTGGTTCTAGTTTTTCTGAAGATTTTGTCTTTTAGAATAATCAAAGATTTTCATGGCTGCAAGGAGAGAATCCTAAAGGTAAAGTTTATCGACTCATAACTGCGTTCATAGAAAACAATAGATGGGATTATAAATGTCTTGGACATTTATAATAAATTTATGCCATTTATAATAATGCCATATAATGTCCAATTTATGCCATTTATAATAATGCCATATAATGTCCAATTTATGACATTTATAATAAATGTCATAAATGAGACTTTCCATTTAATAGAAATAATATTAACATCTTTTCATCCACAAAGTAGATTCATTTGATTCCTGTAATAATCCCATAAGATAGCCAAGTTGTTGATATGGTGGCCCCAATACACACATGTGTACAGAAATAGCCCACCTCCATACCTACCCCTGAATGTTTAATGTTCTCTTGTATAGAAAACACTGTTGGTTTTTGTCTCAGGTTGTTTTTCTCTTCTAAATTTTTATTTTATTTTATTTTTACTGTTTTATCTTTATTTTTGGAGACAGGGTCTCTTGTGCTTACCACATAACTAAGGTTGCCCTTGAACGTCTGATCCTCTGGGTTTTCCTCCCGAGTGCAGAGGTTACAGGCAGGCCTGGACCATTGTACTCTGTTTATTCAGTGCCGAGGATTGAATTTAGGACTTTGTGCATGCTAGGCAAGCATTCTACCAACTGAACTACAATCTAAGTACCTTACTTCTAACATGTTTGAAAAGGCAAAGCACTTCCATAGCTGTCTTCATTCTTACTGCCAGCCTGATTTAATCCATCTTTATAGGGAATTTTCTTGACTTTTCATGGTATTTTTCTCATGGCCAAACTCACTAGATTCTTGTCTGCATTTATTCTATCCTATTTGCAGTTTCCGATCTGTGGATAAGTTCCATCATCCTTCCATTTTGTCTTCTGTAGTGATATTTCATTTGCATTTTAATGAATGAAGCTTGCCTGAAGATCAGAGAGTGAAACGGCCACACTGGTCAGCCTTACAGACCAGGCCATAGTGGCACACACCTTTAATCCCAGTAGCCACACTAGCCATAGAGGCCAGGTGGTAGTGGTGCATGCCTTTAATCCCAGCAGTAGAGAGGAATATAAAACAGGATGAAACAGGTCTCAGCTCAGTCTCATTCTGAGGATTCCTGGAGGCAGGATCACCATTTTGGTCTGAGGTAGAGTTAAGAGCCAGCGGCTGGCTACTTTGCTTTTCTGATCTTCAGGTTGAACCCTAATACCTGTCTCTGGGCTTTTATTATTCATGCTACAGTCTTCCTTTGAAATATTCATTACACCTTTGAAATATTCATTACACGCCTTTCTGTGACAACATGCTTTGCTTTGCATCCGTTGCCTATGATTATTTGCTCAGCTGTCTATACTCGCTCCTTCTGATTCTCCTGGAAATGTCTACATTCCCTAAGGTTGTGCCTGTGATCCCCTTTGTTTTTATTGCCCACATTCCTTCCATCATGATCTCAACCATTTGCCCATCTCCTCTCCCACTTTCTGCAATAGCCCAAGTCCCACCCTGTGCCTGCCCTCCCAGTGAATAACTTCCCTCCTACAGATCTAAAGGTTGTGAACAACAGAACAATAAAGGCCTCTTCTCTTATCTCCTCTCTAGATTATGTGGAAGAGGTGTGCCTTTCCCCTTCAAGACCAGCCTTGTTCACAATCCTGTCCCTTCCTGCCCTTTCCAGAACACAGTCTAGCTTAAGGATATTTCCCTTTGCCTGATATTTTCAAAATACCTCACTGGTTTGGAGCCTCCACACAAACTTAGGTGTTTCCAGTCTTTAAAAGGCCTGGCTATTGGTGGTATCCCCTTTAGCCAGCATCCATTTCAATGAGGAAGAATCTACATTCTTCCACCATTCACTTGTTTTTAAACTGTCTTCAGCCTCACAACTGTGGGGCTTCTGCTTCCCAGGACAGTTGACTTTCCACCCACCCACACTCAGGTGGTTACCTGTCCTCTTCTGGCTTGTGATTGGCTCCTTTATTCCTCCTTCCCTAATCATTATAGGTGCTCCCTTCCTTCTTCCTTGGTCCCTTCCTTCTGTTCCCTTCTTTCTTTCTCCTTCCTTATTGAGTCTTCCAATTCTGTTACAAGTTAGAACTTTTCTTCTTTGCCACTATGGTGCAAATGCAGACACTGTTCACCTGTTAGATATCTCTTATGGCCATGTACACAGTCCTTGCCCTTGAGTTCTTCCTCCTAGTTTACCTAGGATTATGTAACTGAAGACACATGGGTAAAAATGGTGACCATAGCAATCGCCTTGACACTAGGCCTAATTTCTGAGAGAGAAAAAAATAAGCTAACAACTTGTAACTTAAATACTTCAACCTTCTTCAGTGAAGATAACTGGAGACACACCTTGTAGTTGATTGGAGTACATTAGGATATCACAACGATATGGTTGGGAAGGGTTGATATATGAGGTCCTTGAAAGGTTGATGAATTGTTCTGGATTTAATATTAATTGTCTGAGAGTTATTTCCTGGAGTTTGATTCAAAAGTTATTTTAATACCCCAAATACATTTCTTTATCTACTATTATTTCACAAATAGGTAAAAATTTCTAAATCTGCAAATATTTTGGATTATTGATGTATTGTTCTCAAATTCTTAGGGAGTTAAACAGTGAGAAAAACTATTTGAACCTTGACGGTTTTAAATATCCTAGAATCTTATACTACAAGGGGTAGCTTCCAAGGGAAGAAAGCATTGCCGTACAAGTTTAGAGATCCTTTTAGGGTGAGGTCATTGCAAAAGGGTGTTTCTGGGAGCAGGGATCACCTATAGTGTTATCATTTATAAACATATATGTTGGGGGACCAGTCCCATGATGGGCACTGGTCCCACGAGGGGCAGCAGCAGGACACCCAAGGCCTCCGAGGGTCCCCTTAGATGACGGGAGACTGCAGTGGATGAGAGACAGATACGCCATGCAGAGAGTTTGGATATAGAGTTTATTTATTGGGTTATGGAGGGGGAAGAGAAGGGAAGAAGGGGAGAAAGTGGGGAGAAGGGAAGAAGGGGAGGGGGGAGGCTCTACTTGCTTCAGGGAAAGGGGGTAGGGAGTGGGCGGGGCTTGTCTTTTAAAGGGACAGGGTACACAGGTGACAGACCAGGTCAGCAGATTATAACACAAAGTACTTGGAGTTGCTTGGTCAATTAAAATATCCTAAAACTTAAAAATACATATGAATCAGGGCAGTTTTAGTGCTGAAATACTACATCCTGAATAGACCTCTTGGGGGCTTTAAATATAACTTTCATGACCTAAGTGAGCGTAAAATCTGATTGGAGAGATCATCCACTCTTCTGCAGAATGGATGAGCAAGCGCATTCTTGTCTTTAAACTCTGTCTCTATAATGATGAAAGCAAATGCTTTTATCACAGTAAATCATTAAATTGGCTCAACAGTTAAGATTCATAAAGCTAAAACCTAAGCTAAAAATTTAGACAGTCCCAGCACATAGCCACTAAAACTATTGCCTTGCCCTTCTCCTATCTCTGTCTCTACTTTTAGCTCACTTTAGGAAAAGAATTCAAAAACTCCACACAGCAAACACATGGCCTTATCTCAGCTGCCCAGGTCTAAAGTCGTGCAGAAGGGAGGAGCCACACTGTAAACGTCTCCCACAAGTGTTTTGTGCATAACTGCTGTGTGATAAATAGCTTGAAAAAGGTTTTTTCTGTCAATAAGCAAAACATTTGTAAAAAACATGTGTGTTATATTTTTAAAAAATTAAAAGAATTCATATCTATTAACCCCAAAATGACCCCTACCAATAGTCTAGTGTAATTTAGATAGAACTGGGTAAACATTTTCCTGTAAGAGACACACAGTAAATATTTGAGGCTTTGGGACTGCTGAGGCTTCTGGGTTCTTTCCATGAAGCTCTGCCCTTGTGACATAAAAGTGGTCACGGAGAAGATCTGTGGCTGCACTCCATCCAGTCAAAGGGGATTTACAAAGTTGGGCGGATTCTGACTGCAAACTACAGTTTATTGAGATCTAAACACACACCCTCACACCCACATACCCACACACAGAGAGCATAACAAGCTATTGTATTATAAGGAATAATTTGTTCCGACTATGAAGCTATCTTTTCAGTGAATGATTGGAATCCTCTGGAAATCCCATGTCTTCTAAGATGAGGAATTCATTATCACTCCAAAGGAGACAGAGACTGGATCTCGGGTAGAAAGTAAACTTTAGCTGTTACAATGGCATGTGGCCCTCCAAAATTCAGCTCTTACTCAACAAAATCTTGTTGAATTTGGGTTGGGTAAAAATATCTATAAAGTATCCATTCTTAGGGAGGCAAAAATGAAGAACAGGAATACTATGGCTCCCAGATGTGGCCTTTTGTCTGTGACCAGGCTGTTTTTTCAACTTTGTACTTGCAGATAACTGAGCGAATGTAAACAGTTCTTATCTCTAAACTCGCAGGGACGTCTGCCCACTGGAAAGGCAATCTTCTTCTGCCCGCACAAGTAAGCCAGGCTTTGTCCATGTGCAAGTGTATTTCAGTGCGCACGTCTTCCGTGTAAATTTATGGGTCTTTGATTCTCCACTGGAGGACTGAATACAGCCAATCGACTCCTGTTAGACAGAGGGCACAGAGCGAGTTGCTTCTCTAGTTCTACCTCTGTCGTGGACTTTTAGGTTTTGGTGGTAGAGAAGGGCATGAAAACATATATTCAGTAGTGAAAGTGTGGTGTTACCATGAAGCCCCATTGCTTCCGCATGCCTATTCCAACTGTATAGAAGTTCATTGAGATATATAGGTTTTGGATCTGGTTAACATTGCTGTGGGTTTTTTTATTTCTAAATTTAGTTTCATATTAAAGGTTTAAGAAAATGTTTTTTCCATCAGTTAGTTGTGATGTGATCCATTTTCATTAAATAACCAACTGTACACTAAATAAAGCATCTTTGACATGTGCTTATTTTGTATCTATATAAGACTGACAGTTTTCTCCTTTCAAAATATAACAATTCACACTGGTATGTAACAGCCATTTTCTTTTACTTGCTACTAATATAAAAATATTTTGCAAGCCTTTCTGCATTAGAAGGCTGATAGCTGTTCCACTAAATGAATATACCACGTTAAAAATTTATTGCCAAAGAACAATGAATAAATTTTTATGAACAAGCGTAGATTATTCTCTTAAAAACATGCGAAATGTGGGAAGTCCCAAAGTGTGTCAAAAGCCTGTTACTTAATTTTTCTTGGCCTTGTGCTTGTTTGCTTTTAGCTCCATGTTGACTTTTTGGAGGACATGGGCCAGTAGACATAAAGGCCAGGGCTATTTTCACGGTTGGTTGTTGACAGGAGTTTGTCTGTTTCACTACTGGAAATCTAAAGATCATTTTGGGAGAAGCAGTAAGCCCTGGCCTCAAGAGCAGTGCACAGGAGGGTTAGGACATTCAGTACACTTGGCTCAGGCTGCCCACTCAGAATTCTGTTTGGCTACAGTTTATTTCAGGAGCATGGGATAACTACTGTTGGTTTGAGTCTCCCATCTACTCTGCCAGTTTCTCCACTCCAATTCTTGTGCCCTCCTACAAGGTCAATAGCTTCTAGCCTTTTATATGTCTTGTATTTATAAAGTTGAAAAAGTTTATAAAGCCATTTGGAAGGGAATCTTTTTTCTCAACTTTGATCTGCCCTGAAAACCATGTTTAGCTCTTGTTAAGCCTGCCTTTCTCTCTCCCCTGACATTCTTGCTCTTCACAGTTGCCCAGTGAGTGATGGTGAGGATCAGAGCCTGCTCTCCAGTTGGCCTGGCGCTCTGCATCTTTGTCTTGAACTTGTGATTCTTATGCCTTTGAAAACCCTTTTCAGGAGGCCAAACCATAAATGTTTCATCCCCAGAAGACAAGACAAATAGAAGACATGATCATTTCTTTTCCCAAAGTGGATCTTAGCTATAGGCATTGAGAAATGAAAATAAAAACTGTCTTCAGTCTTCTGAGACATAACCTTGTTACAGCTCAGCAGCCATGGAGATATCTAATATGGTAACATTTTTTTTCTCACTCTGTTCTAAAAAATACTGTAGAGGACTTCCAAGATTCAAATGATGCTAAGCTAAGTGAATAGGCGATGAAGATGATACAGGTTTCTGATTTTTAAATGAAGAGCATGTCAACATTTTAACTTTTAGAAAAACGTATTTAATTTCTTGAGAAACCTCCACATGCTCTTCCATAGTGGCTGTACTAATTTATATCCCCATCAACACTGTACAAAGGTTGCATCTTCTCTGCCTTTTCCCCTCTACTTGTTTATTCTAGTCTTTCTGATAAAAACCATCTTTACTGGGGTGAGGTGATGTGGCATTCTGGTTTTGGTTTGCATTTTCCTCGTTATTAGTGATGTTGAACCTTTTATTTTTCCTCCTCCTTCTTCTTTTTCTCCTTCTCCTCCTCCTCATTCTACCTACTGTCCATTTTGTATGCATTCTTATGAGAAATGCTTACCTAGGGATAAGACTACTTTTTGAGCCACTTTTAAAAATGCCATTTTAATTATTTTTTGCTGTGGAGTCCTTTGGAGTTTTTATACATTCTGGATGTCAAAAGCCTATATTAGTTACTCCTTCAGTGCTGTGACAAGACTTAATGAAACAACTCAAGGACGGAGAGTTTGTTTCAACTCACAATTTGAAGATGCCGTCCATCATGATAGGGAGGGCATGAGAGCAGGAACTCAAGGCAGCTGGTTGCTTTGTGTTCGCAGTCAGGAAGCAGAGAGCATGGATGCTCCTGCCAAGCTCACTTCCTCCTTTTTATTCAGCCTGGAACCCCAGCCCTGGTGAAGGTGCCACCTATATTTGCGGTGAATCTTCCCTCTTTATATAATTCTAGAAATATTCTCATAGATACATCTAGAGACACATTTACCTGGATGTATTCAGAGTTTCTCTGGGTTCCAGCAGCCACTCCCAAATAAGCAGAGCGACTTAATATTGATTGTAATTGCTCAGCTGATAGATTAGGCTTATTTTTAGCTAGCTCTTATAACTTACACTAACCCATTTCTATTAATCTATGTGCTGCCTTGAGTCTCGTTTACCTCATGTGTGGACTTCCTCTCCTGTTCTCGTGAGTTTCACAGCGTCTCCTCAGACTCCAGTGATTTTGCCCTTCCTCTCTCTGCCCTGAAAATCCTGCCTAGCCATCGGCCAATCAACTTTTTATTAACAGCAAGAGCAACATATCTCCACAGTATACAAAAGGACTCTTCCTTTTGCACTTGGGATTCTAAATCCAGTCCTGCTGACAATCAAGAATGCTCACCTACTCTCACCCCATATGTGGCTTCCTAGGTCATCTCAGCTCTCCATTGACTGTTTCTCTTTCTTCCTTTCTTCCTTTCTTCCTTTCTTCCTTTCTTCCTTTCTTCC
>LOJH01043852.1:290-11850 GCA_001685095.1 Ellobius talpinus | reverse complement strand
AGGAAGGAAGGAAGGAAGGAAGGAAGGAAGGAAGGAAGGAAGGAAAGAGAGAGGGAGAGAGAAATAGAGTAAGATAAGACACACCAGTCCCTTTTCTTTCTCTGCTATATTGATTATCTCCTTATCTCCAAATAAGGTCATATTCAAATGTCTGAGTTATGATTTCAATAATATGAAGCTGGCAGGAGGTGAAAAGGTAAATAATTCAACCCAAGATACTCATCAATTCACAAACATCACAAAAGGAAATTGGAGGAAAAGGTTGTAGAGTTTTAGAAGCTGGATAGATGGGCTAAAAAATATTAGAATGCCAAATGCATTTAGAAGGAATCCACACAGGCACTTCATTTCACTCACCGAACACCAGAAATATTGGAGAAATGGTAGCATCCTCCCAAAAGGGTAATAGAAACAATGGCAGGCAACAACTTGTTTACTTGGAAATACATGTGAGAAGTTATGTCCTGATGCATCTTTTCTGTCTGCTAGCAGGATTTGTTTGTGGAAAAACTAAAGCATGGTCATCCTAGGTGCATGCAGGATTGAAGCTGGGGAGATGTTCTGTGGACAGTGCTCAGATTCCTTGTAAATTTTCAGGGAATAACAAGCCCCAAGTTCTTTTCTGTATTCTGCTTTAGGAATGTTAAACAGACAAACAAATACTACCTCAGTGTATAGGTGTCAGATTATTCCCTGGAAGAATTAGAAAAAATCCAGAAAAATAAAAGACAGACATTGGGGGTTGGGAGATGGCTCAGCAGTGAAGAGCACTTGTTGCTTTTGCAAGTTTGCTTCCCAGCACCCTCATGGTGATTCACAACCATCCTGAACTCCAGTTCCAGGGGATCCCATGACCTCTTCCAGCCACTGCTGACACCAAAGATACATGTGGTACACACAGACAGACATGCAGGCAAAACACTCACACACATAAAATAAATAAATCTAAAGGTTTGAAAAATAGATAAGCAGTTGTAGATACCTGCTGATACGACTATCAGTGAAACCTACAAGTTGATAGTTTGAGCACTGTTAACAGGATTTGAAACTACCTTCCTTACTTTTCATTCTTTATTATTTTCGTGTGTGTGTCTAGGTATGTTTCTATGCAAATGTGTATGTGAGTGCCTATGAAAGTCAGAAGCAGGCACTGGGTCTCCTGAAAGTGGAGTTCCAAGCAGTTCTGAGCTGAAATGTAAGATCTGGGAGTCAAATTCCAGTCCCGTGCAAGAGCAGCAGATACTCTTAATTGCTGAGCCATCTTTTGTTCTATTATAAGAAGTGTTTTTATTACAAAATTACATCTCAAAATAGTAGTTAAAACAAGATAAAGCTTATCAACTTAAAAATCATACAGTAGACATCTATATAACCATGACACAAGCCAATAAATGAAGCACAACCCAGAATCTGTGCCTTGCGGGCTTCCCAAAATAGCTAGTTGCATCTATTTGGGTCTTATCTAAATGCATGCATATCTCATATATACATATGTATATGAATATTTTATTTCAAAATTATGCTGGAGAGATTGACTCAGTTTTGAAGCCATTCAGGGTATACTTTATTTTGTTATATAATATTCTTATAAGACAATACTACAATTACTGTAGCCCTTCTTTCAATAGACAATTATGTATAGTTTTGTCTCGAGTCTTCCTTTTTCAGCATTATATTTATTAAACTGAAATATGTTGTGGCACATTGTTTTTACCATTGTATAATGGTCCATCATGACAGAAAATTTTTATAAATTCTACTGATGGTTTGTTTTCATTTCTATGCCTGATGAAATCAGGGTTTATGGATATGATATCCATGCACACATGTGAGCTTCCTGGTTGGATTTTTGCTGAAATCTGAAAGCATGGGCCATGTGTAATTTAAGCTTTACCATAGCCTAATTTCCCATAATTATTTAGGGGGTAACTTGTTCTACCAAAGATAACCTAATACAATTCCTTGTTTCTCTTATCATAATAAACCCTGAGAATTTATAATCTTTTTTTAATTTAGAGTGCCTTATTTTAAATTAAAAAGAACCCAAATCAACAACTATTTGAGGAAAGATAGAAACCAAGAAAAGCAAAAATATATTTAAAAAATGTGATTGCAAACTGCATGGACCAGAGAGAACAGTTAGCAAAAAATTCTCCAGGACTCAAATGTGAAACACATACAAAAAAATATTTTTCAAAACTTTGAATACATGTTAAGATTGTATGAGTCAGAGGAGTTGAAAGAGATCAGGAGAACATGGCCCACTGGATCAGTTAAGGAGGGTGCATATAAGCTTGCAGAGACTGTCGCGGCAAGCATGGGACCTGCATGGGTCTGCACCAGGTCCTCTTCATATTATGTTAGCTTGGTGTTTTTGTGGGGACTTCTAACTATGGGAGCAGGTTTGTCTCTGACTCTTTTACTTACTCTTGGAACTCTTTTCCTCCTATTGGATTTCTTTGTCCAGATTTGATATGAAAGATTTTGCATTGTCTTATTGTATCTTGTTTTGTTGTGTTTGGTAGTTGTCTCTTGGAGATCTGCTCTTTTTTGAAGGGAAACAGAGGGAGAATGGATTCAGGGGAAAGGAGAGGTGGGGGTGTGGCTGAGAGTAGTGGAGGGAGGGGAAACTGTGGTTGTGGATCTATTTTCAACAAAAGTAAAATAAAATAAAGAAAATACTCAAATTAAATGGGTGTGTAGAAAAATGTTAAGGATTTCCTCTAAAAGGAAAAAAAAGAAGACAGTCGGGAAACTTGAGAAAATTAAACACACACACAAACACACACACACACACACACACACACACACAATCCCATGTACTACCAATACCTTGTCATAGTTCCAAGATGAAAACAAAATGAAATAGAAAACAAACGTGACAAAATGTCCAGAAATGGACAAGAAAAACTCCCAGAGCTCTAGAACATGAATTTCCAGATGGCAAAGTCTCACAAACATGGTATGGGACACTAAACTGACATAAAATCAGATAAAGCTCACACCCACCCAAAATACCACTAAATTTCAGAGCAGAGAAAAGATGGGAAAAGTGAGTCAACACACAGAGTGAGAAGACTAAGTGCTTGAGGAGAGCAACATGATCCAGAAGATGGTGGGAAAGACATCAAGATCATTGGCTGGTGGGAGGATGAGAGGAAAAAAATGAAGGACCACACAGCACAGGGAGACAGGGCTTCACCCCCCTGCACCACTGGACTCACACGTAGATGTGGATGTAAGTGAGACTTCCTTTGCTATGTAGCAAGAGATCAGTCATTCATGAGAGTAGACTAGGATCATTTTAGATGATCGGCACCCCAAACCCTCATTGCAACAGACTTTCTCAGAAAGTTATAAGATATACCTAACCAAACCAAAAAGAAAGGCACTGGTTCAGGAAACAGAAATAATAGAGATCATTGAAGCTGTCAAGAACTCCAAGGCCAGAGATGAAAACAGAATCACCATGTGACCCAGCTGTGTCTTCTGCTTAAAAGTCTCCTGAACACTTGGTTTCATTTGACTGTTTCTCTGCCCACCTCTTTGTGGCTCTTTCCCTATACACATCTACCTTATTCAAGGATGAATCTTTAAAGACTGAAATAGGGTAATTGTTAAATGAATGTTTGAGAGATGGGGAGAACCAGGGAGAAAAGAAGAGCTCCCATTTCTTAGCATTCACTAAGCAAGACATAGATAATGTGTGAGGTCTTCTGAGGGCATTGCTAAAGTCAACTAAGCTCCTTCCAATCTACCTTGACAACACTAGTATTAGAAGATATAGAACTGTATAGAACTGGAAAAAGGAGGGGGAGAAGGGGGAGGAGGGGAAGGAGGAGGAGGAGGAGGAGGAGAAGAAGAAGACGAAGACGAAAAGAAGACGAAGACGAAGACGAAGATGAAGACGAAGACGAAGATGAAGACAAAGACGAAGAAGGACACCTCTCAAGCAGGAAAGGAAAGAAGCAGGGACCCTGGCAGCAGCCAGCAACAGAGAAGGCGATGAAAAGGTACCCAACTGTGAACAGGTGCTGAGCACAAAGGACATTTGAAGAAGGAACCTGTGCCATATATTCTAAGTCCAGTCAAGAGAACTGCAGAAGTAGATAAACAGTAGCTAAAGTCAAGCCAGCATTTGGAAACTACAATCTCAAAGTCAGCTTTTTTTACACCAGTGTTCAGGAATATAGCTGATCACTATTTTAAGAAGTAGAGCTGTCAGTGAAGTGATCCAGAAAGATAATTTAATAATAGCACTTTGGGTCTGGGGATCTATAAAATCACAAATTTCTCTGTGAAATTCCAAGGCTTAATTTATATGAAGCTTAAAAAGACCATGTCTAATTTGGAATGAGATTTGGTAGCTCCTTCCAAAACCCAGGGAAGCTCTTCTAAGTGAAGAACTGACTTCATCTCAACCCTAATGGAGGGTGCATAAATGATCACTTAGGCCCACACTGCAACATCAAAGCAAGGTGGCAAGCCTCAATGAGGCAAGAGAACACACTCCATGTCCCTCACTTCCCCAGGGAGGCCGCAGATGATTCTCTGGAAGTTGTCATCTGGAAGCAGAAGTGTTGTTGATGATGAAAGAAGCCACTCTGGGCTAAAGCTTTCTGAGGGACACAAATCACATGGTTTCTCTACTAGGGAACGGGAGCTCCACAATGAAGAGTGGAGCCATTAGAAAAGTAACGGTGTTAATACCAGTTCAGTTATCCCTCCAATAAAACTTGGCAAATTCAGTGCTCCCTCCCATTCCATTTTTGTGCTGGTCATGACAGCGTAGGACCAAAGTCAATACAGCATTATAACCAAAGTGGCTTCTTTTGTTCCACGCTGAAGATGAAACCTATGGTCTACCCGCAGGGTGGATAGGCACTGTACCGAAATTCAACCCCAGCACAAATGGCTTAATTTTAATTTCACATATGGGCAGACTTATAGAATGCAAAACACTAAAATGAGAAGAAAGCAACATGTACTTCCCCAAGCCCTCTCCATAAGTTTCACAGCTTAATGGCCGAGAACGCATGACTTAGGATCATGCCAGCCAGTCTAAGAGATCAACCAGAAATCCTCTGTGTGTGGCTTTACATGCAGTATCTCAATGTGAATCAATAAGCTCTCATCTCACTCTCCTTCATCCTGCCATGGTATCAGAGTTTTCTAATGGATGGGGAAAATTCAGAAAGCCCTACTCTCACCTCTGCTTCAAAAGCATCACACATCACCTCCACTACCCTGAGGGACCTAAGGATATTTTCCATACTGGATGCTGATCTCCCTGACACGATGGCCTACAGTGTATGCCTTCTGCCTCAGATGTTCCAGCAATCCCCACAAACAGCGGTGCTGTCAGGCCATGGGCCACCACCCCAGAGCATATTCATATTTTAAGGCATGCACCCAGCTGTAATAATATAACGATATAAAACAAACTTCAAAGCTCAGTTTCTTAAACATTAGCCTGTACACTGGTCTCTTGGGCAAAGAGATAAGAATTCAGAATCTGTCAACAGATCTGGAGTAGGCATAGATTCTGCATGTATAATTGTTCTGGGGTGATTCCAATGGGCTAATCCACAAACCACATGCTGGGACCAGGAATTTGTAGGAGCTTTGGAAAGGAGGTCTGGTCTGTTGCATCTGTGATTGTCATCTATAAAGTCAACCTAGAAGTGGGGAAAAGGCTCAGTCTGTAAAGTCAGAAAGCATAAGACCTGAGTTCAGGTCCCCAGCACCCAAATAAAAAGCAGGGTGTGGTAGCAGTGGAAAGGCAAGGGCAAGAAGATGCCAAAGGCTTGCTGCCCAGCTAGTCTTTCTAAGTCAGTGAACTCCAAGTACAGTCTTCTCCAAAATTAACCTGGAGAGCTCAGAGGACTTATGGGGCTAAAGCAGTTGCTATGCAGAAGTGAACCTGATTTGAAGCCTCAGACCACACCTAAAATTAGGCATGGTAGTGCATGTCTGTCACCCCAGTGCTCCTACAGGGAGATAGGTGACAGAGATGGGAGAATCTCTCTGCAAGCCAACCTGGCATATGCAGTGATGAACAAGGAGACCCTGTCTCGGACAAGGTAGAAAAAAAACAAAAACTGGGGGTTGTCCCTGGACCTCCACTCACTTCATGGCATTTGTGTGCCCACACTCACACAGACAAATGCACATAGTTATAAACATCACACACACACACACACACACACACACACACACACACGCAGGATAAAGTAGCTACTACAGTGGTCTCCATGCAGGGACACATGACCTAGCTCAATGTCCCTACTATGTGTCTCCAGTCCTGCTCCCTTATTATCTGCCTCACTCCTCACTGCCTCACTTGCTCTCCTCAGTGTAACCTCATTACTTGGCACATGCCAGGCACACCCCTGCCCAAGAGCACTCCCACTTCCAGTGCCCAGAATGCTCTCCTTGAAGGCATGCACATGGCCAGTTCCCTACCTCCTCCGGGTCTTTGCTCAAATGTCACGATCTGAATAGACTACCACATCCAGTTTTAAAACACAGCCTTCCTACTTCCCATGCACCCCCCAGCCTTCCTTTCCTGCTCAGCACTTTCACAGCCTCCCAGCACACTATGGCCTGGGTGCTGGAAACAGTACCTGGGACACAGTGATGTGGTCAGATCATTAGAGCAGCCTAAAAGGCCATCGGGATGTGAGGCCTTTTCTATGTCTTCAAGGAGTCTGGTATTTGATTCTCAACTATATTAAGAAATGAAAACAAAGGGAAAAGATGAAGAGATGGTTGGAACCAGTGCTTAAATGGAAAATATGCCTTGAAAGGTTGACAGGACCATGACTCACTGTTAAAGACAGGAGGCAATTTGGGCCTCAAGATGACATCTTTAAATTTTTTCCTATACTTTTTTAGTTTTCTTTCTTTATTTCATGTGTATCTGTGGTGTATATACAGATGCTTGTATGGATATGGGCACAGGTGTGATACTACATGCACATGCACGTGTGTGTGCGTATGTGTAGGTCAGAAGTCAGTGTCTTTGACTCCATCACTCTATTATTTTTTGAAAACTGATTTCATACTGAACCTAAAGCTCACTGTTGTCTAGAGTGGCAGGCCAGTGGGCTCCAAACAGCTACCTATCTTAATCCTTAGCACTGTGTCACAGATGCCACAGCGCCCGGCATCGGAAGTCAGGTCCTTACCCTTGTGTATAGAGAAACCCTATTCCCAGCCTAAACGCCTTTCTTGTTTGATCTGTAGCTCATCCCAGCTACACAGCTATCACGAAATAATACACAGCATGGCTTAAAACCACTGTGTCCATCTCAGTTCCAGAGACTAAGGGGTCTGACATCGAGATGTCAATAGATGCGGTACCCAATGAGGACCTGCTTGCCTGTTTGTAGATGGCAATGGCTAGCATTTCATGTATCCTCAGATGTCAAAGGTCAACAGAAAGCAAGTTGTCATATTAGTTCTTAATCCCCAAAGGTCTCAAACCCCAGCACTATCAGATTGTGGGTAAATTCTTAACCTATGAGTTGGGGTGGTGAAGCTGTAAGGCTTTAGTCAACAACGACAACCCTTAGTATGAACTAAGAGTCTTCCCTCACTAAGGCCACAGAGATGACAGATGAAGATCTTCCAGAGAATGTCTGTCATGGATTCCCTGTGTTCTTTTGATGTGGGGAGGGATATGTCCTAGTTCACTGAATCCCAGCCTTTGCCTCCAGACTTTATTTGACAACAGCCACATATTCAAATATATTCTTTGATCATAACATTTTAATTAGCTCCTGCTTTTCTCCCTCTGCTCCTTGGCCACATGTTCCTATCACATGTTCTCCACCATGAGACCTTCCTACTACAGAGAAAGCCATGAGTCCTCCCAGCCATAGACTGAAACCTCCTGAATGGAGGCAAAATAAACTTGTTCTTTCTTAATGTGAATTGCAGGTGTTTTGCTACAGGAAGTAACCAGAACAATACATCCATCATGCCATAAGTACTCCGTAAGCATCTATGTTTCAATCATTCATTCAAAGGAAACATCTCATACCAGAAATCATGCCCCATTCTCAAAACTAATCTGCATAACTCTCTCACAAAGAAACAATCATTCATTAATTACTGAAGAGAATCTGAAAAACAGGAGAGAGAAAAACCTGTCCCTGATAACTAAGGAGCCTGGGAGTGGTGAGGAGGGGAAGGATTGAAACAAGGTTCGCTTCAAACCAGATATCTGTCTTAACATGACATAACAGAGAACACTTCAACATTCTCCAGCTAGAATCTTTGAAATCCTATCCCCTTGTCAGCTTGATTGTAACTCCTCACCATGGGATAGCTGGAGAAACGAAGCTGTGCCCAGTCTAAGCTGTTGCCAGAACACACTCGGGGAAGGGAGACCGTCCTACTCCCCTCCTGAGCCCGTGATAACTGTGGGCTTCACACCTTACCTCACCACTGCAAAACCACGGGTGTTAGGAAATCCTGAATTTTATTTACTGGCCCTCTCCAGCTTCTTTGATTAAAGCCAGGAATTGAAATAAGACTTGTAATGAACTCAAATAATAAGTCAGAGAATATGATGTTTTCCAAGTCTTCAAGCACACAGAGGACTAAAGCCCATGGGAGGACTGAAGAATGAAAATTTCACAGGAATGGACACTTCATACTTCTTCCATTTCCTCTTATGCTCCCTAAGGAAGTCTGAAAACAGTTAATTAATATATATGGTGAGTGAGCCAAAAATAAATGAAGACTTAGAAGGAGGGGCAGAATAGATAATAGCACTTTTCTGCATGTAATTCTTTTATAATGAAGTTTAATAATTTTAGTAATGCAAAAAAGGCTGGGGTAATTTTTTTTCTGTATTTCCACTAATCTGCAAGATTTTTCAGTTGTTTAACCAAGGTAATTGTTTTGTTGTCTTCATGTTTTTCTCAAACTCCCTCCCCCAACAGATAATTTCCTCCCCTGAATTTCATTTTCTACCTCAGCTCTTAGCTTAACTTCCTACTGCTTTCAGGCAAAGGTGACGAGTCCATCTGTTAAAGCCTGTCATTAGCTGAATATTTGTCCCCTGCTCTAAATCAGCATAAGGCAGATTTAATTCTCAATGTGATCGTATTTGGAGATGTGGCCATTAGAGTGTACCAAGGTCATGAGTTTGCACCCCTAAGCTTTCTCACATCTTACCTTCCTTCCTCCTTTTCTCCTACCGTCTTCCCCCTTTCTCTTTTGCTCTCACTTTTCTCTCCCTCTCCATTTCCAAATCACTGGTAGGCTTGACTTCTCTGAGGGAGGATCATATGAAAACATAGATAAAGAAGCCTCCTCAGAGTCAGGTAAACAAAGCAAAGAAAGGCCTTGCAAGAGCCCTGCTACTAGAGTTGTGCAAGCATTTGGACCCAAGTTCAAATCCCCAGCACCCACATAAAAGGCCAGTCATGCTGAGGTGTCTGTAGTCACATCACTGTGGGATGGATACCAAAAACTGAAGTTCTTGATGACCAGGCAGCCTAGCTCAAATAGCAAGTTTCATTTCCCTGTCTCAAGGCAAGATGGAGGGAAGTCATAGAGGAAGTTCTGTAGGCAAGCACACCCACACATTCATGAGTGTGCACCACATACACATATGCATCCCTCCTGCAAAAAGACCAGACCAGACCTCAAGCTGAACATCCAGCCTCCCAAGCTGTCAGGAATAAGCTGTTTGAGGCACCAGTCTACAGCACGGTATCTTGTTATGGCAACCAAGGCAGGCCAACACATCATAAAACAGCTGGAATTAAAATGTGCTAGATGGCTCAGCAGTTTAGAGCATTGTCGGCTCTTCCAAAGGTCCTGAGTTCAATTCCCAGCAACTACATGGAGGCTCACAACCATTTGTAATGAGATCTGATGCCCTCTTGTGGAAGAGACCTGGTCAATTGTCCTCATCAATTTAGACCATGAAACCCAATATGGACAAGTTCAACATAACCGCCATATACAGGCTGTCCATGCATGCTTCAGCATTGCCAGGGCAAGAATGCCATTCAGCTGTATTAAACAGAGAAACTGTGTGGTCTTACCAGTGTCTGTAGAAGATCAATCGATAAAACTTGAGGATGATCAAGATAAATTTTTTGTATTTGTTTGTTGTTTGTGTTTTGAGACAGGGTTTCTCTGTGGAGCCCTAGCTTCACTGGAACTCGCTCTGTAGTCCAGGCTGGACTTGAACTCACAGAGATCTACCTGCCTCTGCCTCCCAGGTGCTAGAATTAAAGGCATGTACCACCACTGCCCAGCAAGAATTTAATATGAAAATGAGAAAATTTTAATGAGAAAAATCATAAAGAATAAAATAAAATCTAAGAACATTTAATAGGAGTTCTAGGAAGAAGAGCAATAATTAAGGTTGTTGTTTTTTATTCACAGAAAAATAGGAAATTGTGTGATTTGAGAAACTCTAATTTACAAGAAATAAAATAGCAGCAAATTCACATAAACATTCACAATACAAAAACCACATAACCTAAGCTCAAAAGAGAAAAGTTTTGAATACAGACAGAAATAAGTCACCTGAAAAAATGGAAGCCAAACATTTTAAAATACCAATACAAAGTAGAATAGCATTTTTTCAAATCCCTGAAGAAAAGTGGGTATCAATTTATACCTTTGTGTGCATAGATAGTCGTCAAAGACTGAGAATGAGGCATTTTCAGAAAATGGAAAAACTGAAGAATTGTTTGTCACCCATGGGAACTCTCTAAAAGGAGTGATAGAGATCTGGACAGAAAAAAAAGGAAATTGAAACAAGATAAAAATTAATGGGATACTAGAAAAATGAGAAAACACAAAAGAAATTACAAAGACATATAAAGTTTTATTCATTAGCTAATTGGGACTGGCATAATACTTAGCAAATTTTTACCATGCTTGACTCAGAAACAAGCTTTTGTGATTTTAATATTAAAGTACGCCCAACGGCAGGTCCCTGATACCCCTGTACATGCATGGGAGCAGGCTTACAATCCCAAAGCTGAGATATTGAGCATAATCCCAAAGATGGGATGGTAGAAACAGGAAGATTCTTGGGGCTCAGCAGCCAAACAGTCTAGTTAAATCAATGAGCTCCAGATTTAATGAGGGACCCTGTTACAAAAAGTAAGGTGGAAAGACAGTTGATGAAAGCATCCAGAGTTGGCCTCTCTCCTCAATGCACGTATGTCTGCACATACACACACACACACACACACACAGAGAGAGAGAGAGAGAGAGCAATATACATACCACACACAAAAATGAGTTGCTAAGTTGCTTAAGTACCTGAAGTGCCCAAAATTAATATAGATAAGTGAAACAAGCCAATCTGAAAAAAACCTACTTACTATATGTTTATAATACCATATATTACTAGATATTGGATTTATTTTTCAGTGTGGTGAGACTACTGTTCGTGAGCCAAATGATATATACATGACACTGTGCAATAGTTGAAACTCACAGAACTTTACAACACACACACACAATTAACCTTAAGACACTCGCTACTAAAATGCAATGAGGGAGTCAAAAAATCTCC
>LOJH01043851.1:1245-13913 GCA_001685095.1 Ellobius talpinus | reverse complement strand
ATCAGTCCGAGTCCAGCTGGCTTTGGTGAGCTCCCATTAGATCAGCCCCAATTCACTATCAATGGAGTTTCTTGAAACTTTTTAAGATACAATCACTGAGCAGGTATTTTTTTTGTGTAACATTTTACCAACTAAATTTTATTTTTAGTAATGAGGGAAAATGAAGCCAAATATCAAGATCTATGGTCTGTTTTACCATTTCCTTTTTAATATAACTTTTTTCATAACTGTCAATTGAAACACCATAGGGCTTTGCAAATAAAAGTTAAAAAAACTAAGCAAATTCATTGTTAAAGCATTAAAGTCTAAGGTCTCCCAAGGTCTCAGCACTGCTACCTGATACATAGCACTAACTGAAAACAAGTTTTAAATACATTCTCCATTATCAGTGGTAAAATTCTTTTCATAAGTTAGTATAGGCCAAAATGTCAAAAAATCAATTTTAATATTGCTTATTTCATTCTTTTTATTTTAAAGTCACAAAATAAACTTCTCTGATCTACCTTAGCAAAATAATTTTCTGGATTTGTTATTGTTGTTGCCCAAATATAATTCCTATCTACTCACAAGAGTATAGATGTCTGTAGTAGAATAAGAGATGGGGAATATATTGGAAGAATTACGCTTAGTATTTGAAAATCAGCAAACTTTCTAGTATTGAGCAAATCTTGGGAGATTAATGTCTGGAAAGAGAGAAAAACGGGTTTATAAAAACTGCTACCTTATTTGTAAACTGTAAAATATGGTGAAAGGAGTATCAGGTTTGATATTTATACAAATATAGTTAAGAAAAAACACTACAATATCTGGGACTCCTTTTATTTCATCCATAAACAACTATACACATAAAAAAATACCTTATTGTAAGATGTTTAGCCTCCAAAATTAATAATATTTAAGTTGATCTCTATTCAAACCTGGCAGCTCAAAATGTTCTGTGATTCTCATTGGCTCATTTGATGTCTAGGAAAATCTGACTGTCTTCAATTCTGCCACATGAATGATGAAAGGATTTTTATGAGAAAAGGAACTTATGAACCGATCTGGGGGAAATGCTCATAGAATGAAAATTCTGCTGCAGCTAATAAAACATAAGTTGAAGCATAAAGGTTAAATTGGCTTACTAAAATTCAGCAACCATTTCTGTGGCATAGAAAAATCAATGCTATGTAACACAAGTATATAGACTTTTAACCATATTTCTTATCTCCTCTTTTTCCAAAGTCTATTTTTACTGCCATAGTTTTCTGTTTGAAATGGTAATGGCATACCTAAGGAGAATTTTAATTTTTCAGGAATAAATATTGTATGTTTCACATCATTTGAGTTGAGACAAAAAATCTCCGTAGGTAGCACTGGCTGGCCCTGACCTCATTGACCTCCTGTTGAATTGTCCCCAAGACTGACATTACAAGTGTGAACTACCAGGGACACAATGTAAAACCTCGCGATCATATATTTTCCAGTTTTTTTTTCTTGTTTTTGTTTTTTGTTTGTTCCAACATAGGACATCTAGGAGTCAATCTGAAATCAAGCTCCCTGAATTGCTTAGACTGGACTTAAACGTCTCATTCTCCCCCGACTACCTCTCATGTACAATTATAGTCATGTACCATAACACTTAGCACTGGAGCACAATACTAGAGCTAGGTACTAAAATCCCCTTCAATTCAATGATATTTAAAAAACAAACATCAAATTTGTTCAGGTGTTCTTTAATATACATATCTTCAATATATAGTTCTCAAATTCCTTTACATTTATTGTATTTAGCTTTAAATAAATCAGAACTTGTACAGTCTTTAGAATTACATACTTTTATAGCAATAGATAATGCCAAGGAGAATGTGAAAATTAGAAAAAAACTTTGATGTTTGGAATAGAGGAACAGATTTTTAGATGAAATGTAGGATCAGGCAACAATTATAGATAGTTACAGTCTCTTCAGGGCTAAGCACATTTCATGTTAGTAAAATAGAAGAGCTGACCTTAAAACAGATTTCAAAGAAGTCTCTTTTCTTTACAGAATTTTGAGTACTTACATTGTTTCACACATTAACCAACAAAACAGCAATGGCCAAATGGCTTTTAAAAGTCTACTTTTGTTCATTTCATCATAGAAAGGAGGTTAGTCATAGAGGTGGAGCTACAATAAAAAAGACAACTATAGTAATATACATAGATATGATATATGTGTACATTTGTATGAATGAATTTTAGTAGGAACACACTCATGAGTGCAGGGGATTCCCTGGAATTTGAGATACAGGAAGTTGTGAGCTACTATTTGAATGCTGTAATATGAATCCTGGTCCTTTGCAAGAGTGGTAAATGCTTTATCTGATGAACCATATCATAAGCTCTCCACCAACCCCTTCTAAATTTGCTTTTTAAATAATGAGAATAATTTAGATTATTTTATGTTGTTTGAGGAAATAAGATTTTCTTTCTTTTTTTATACATCCATTTAGTTAATTGTATGTATTTGTTTGTGGAATGTGTGTGTGTGTGTGTGTGTGTGTATAGAAGAGGACAACTTGTGGGAGTTGAGTCTCTTTTCTACCATGTTGATTTGAGGTTGAAACTTGGGTTATCATGCTTGGTGACAAGGTTCTTTATCTGATAAGCCATCTCAGGAGAAAGAATTGACTTCTGAAAATCATTTATTGTTGTAATCTATTTGGAACACAACAGAAACCTTTTATTTTAGTTTGAGTTTAAAATTTTCCACACTTACACACATTCTAAATGTGTGTACTTTATCTGGGGGTGAAGATTGTTAATGTTCTACTGGTCAGAAATTACAGGTAGGTCAGTAAAGTCTATAGATTGTAAGTGCAAAATGCTTGACAGTGTCCTGGTGCTCCTGATACAAATAATCACACAAAAACTATATTAATTGTAACACTGTTTTTCTGATGGCTCAGGCATATTTCTAGCTATATCTACATCTTAAATTAACCCATTTCTATCAAACTATGTATCACCAAGTGGCTATGGCCTTCTTTTCTAAGTTTTCAGCATCTGTCTCTTTCGTCAGCTTCATGACCTCTCCTTGACTCTGCCAGCTCTCTCTCTATATATATTTATATCTGGTTGGATTTCCCGCCTGACTTTACTCTGCTAAGCCATTGGCCAAAACAGATTCTTTATTAACCAATGGAAATAAAACATATTCATAGCATGCAGAAGGGAAACGTGTATCAATAGCTGTCCCCAGTTCTAAGATTTTACTTCCAGGTCCCCTGAGGGAGAGTAGCCACTTCCACAGACAAAGTCCTTCTGCCTTGCTTTGCCCATTATAGTATAGTGGACCCTCTGAGTCGTTGAACTGAAACTTTTGCCCCTTTAAGCATTTTTCAATATTTTAGACATACCAATGCAAATATGACTAATGCAAAGTGCTTACTTAAGGACAACTGAAATTAATAACCCAAGGGCTTAGGACACTAAATCTTTGAGGTCAGAGCTGGCACATTTCTTCCTGGTGAGGAAGAGATCACATTCATCCTACTAGTGGGTTGACTTTCCTATCTTCAAAGAGTTATGTGGTCAATTCAATGATCTTGAGATCTCTAATGTTGCTGGTTTGGGAAATTTTATAAATATTGTCATATCATATGTTTTTTTTTCTTTCTCACTCCTTTCTTTTACTCAACCACTCAATCTGTGCAATTTTTCATAGTTGTTGCCAACACAGCAGCAAAGTGTCTTCGTTTTAAAGCCATGTATTTTCCCTTGTGTAAAACAAGTATTTCGTTTCTAATCTACTTTGAAGAAAACGAGCACATTTCCAGTTTAGAGGAAGTATAGTCAGCACTAACATGTTTATGGACCATTTCTTTTTGAGAATTTATGTACTTCTTTCAGTCCAAAGTACTTTTAAAAGAAAAACTGAGGTGAAAAATTGTAAGTAATTGTTCAGTTTTGGCAGACACTTCAGATGACTTTTTTCAAATTCTCTGTTCTAGTTTAGAAATTCATTAGCAGAATATGAGCTTTTGTTATTCTATATATGCTCATATGTCTTAGTTATTCATGTTTAATACATGATCTTACCACACAGTTTTGGTCATTCCTTGTGATTCTCTTATCTTACTCTCTCATATGCTACAATTACATGTTTATACCATCATAGTGAATCACTATAAAATTTTAGCCTTTCTACTTGGCATATATTTGTATTATATAGGATATTTACTTTGTTTTTTCTTTAAAACTAGGCGTCTTCCTTTATAAAACATCACTTCCAGTTTAAAGAAATGTCTAAAATTTCTTATATTAACTTTCACTGGAATTATCTGGTCATCAGAATGTTTATGAGAATAGTAACGAGTACTTCTTTGAGCATGGGAATTTTTTAAATCAAATTTTCATTTGTATTCACATATCCTCAAGGTTTATGTCTTATGTATACAAAGTCATAATGAAGAATTCATTTGAGTTACTATTTTTAGTAACTCAAGCACTGAAAATACTTAAATATTCACCGATGCTAAAAGTTAAATAAAATGCATGATTATAAATATATATGAAATTTCAACTTAATTATGTGTTATGGTGACAAGATTATCAAGTATAATATATGTATATATTTATAAGACAAATTTCTATTAAAATAAAATTGAGAAATTTGGCCATAAAAATAAGTGAAATGTGATAAAAAATAACTGCCATGGAATTTTCTTCTCAGTCAGTATTTCATTTATACTAAGGATCCAAAAGACAAGGACTGTATCAGACATTGTAGAACACATTTCCTGAACTAATTTTTGCAATATACAAATATATATAGACTATGCATCTCAGGATGACATTGACTTGCTGCTGAAAGACTGCAACTATTCTATATGCAATAATGTAGGGCTGGGCTCTAATTCAGGACTTTATGCATTCTAGGTTGATATTTTGCTAACATTTTGAAATATAAGTGAGTAATAGTTCAAACCACCAACATAGTTGGATAAATATGTGTGATGACTACAAAAATAAAAAATGGTGGCAAATTGGTAAAGTACCTTTGCAGGGCTTTCAGTTATGAAATTTGAAGTTCTTATATTAACTTAGGGCTTCATGAAAAGAAAGAGAGCCTTTACCAAGTTTGTAATACTTTATAGTAATCGAACATTTTGTAGCTCAGTCCATAGTCATGAATTTAATTGAAAATATCAATCATTATTCAAAAATATTCATTCATTATCTTACTCAATTATCTTCTCTTCTTTTTATTCTGTTTTTTCAAGACAGGATTTCTCTGTGTTGCCTTGACTGTGCTGGAGCTCACTCTGTAGAACAGACTCACGTTGAAACAATAGAGATCTGCCTGCTTCTGGCTGGCAAGTGTTGAGACTAAAGGCTTATAGTAGCAATTCCTGATTCTTCATTTCTTATAACTTATCAGATAGATTTGGATATAACCATAATTCATTGCTTTCTTTTTATAATAAACATATAACATTTACATAAAAGCTGAAAATGTTCTGGAAGAGTGTGTATAACTGTTTGAATATTCATAAGTTCAGGAAAATTCAGTGTTTATAAGATTTAGTTCTAGAAAGGAGAGAAAAATATTACTCAGTAGCATACGGTGCATGCAATTTTAATATGTAGCATTTTGGCTAAAAAATGGATAGAATAAAAATTTAGATTATAGGCTAGAACAATACCCCTGAGAACAGTTAGAACAAACATAATATAACACTGCACAATACTGTTGACAAACTCTATTGTTTACTAAGTAATAATCTAAAATCAAATGCATCGTTTAACAGTGTATAAAAATAAAGTCACTTAAATGTGCCATTGAACTGACAGAAAACATTTAACAATATAGTAAACTAAAAATGCGTAATTTATGTTAAAAAAAACTATAATGCTCACAATTCTGTCCCATACAGAAAACTATTAGTTTACTTTGGATTTCTTTATTCAAAAATAACTTTCAGAACTGTAAGTGAGCTAAAATACCAGGATCCAGAAAATTTGGAAGCTTACATAATTTGATTGTGTGAAATTTTTACTTCCATTGGTATATTATTTTTCTGTCAATGAAATTTATTCAGTATTGTCTTTTACAAATCACTAATAGTTTCAAATGATAGGGAAAGCAGGTAGACTCCAGTTTTTCACCACCATTCATATTTGTCAAACATTTGAATGTTTGTAGTTTTAATATTATAGTTAGTAAAATGTTTGCCTAAAAGCTATGAATTCCTTGGTTAGAATATAGTACTGCATAAATCACATTTAGTGGAATTTCAGTACTTGCAGGAAAGAAGTCTCTGAAATTCAAGCTCACCCTCTTCTCCATAGCTGTTTTATAAAGGGGGAGGCAAAAAATAGTTCAGAGAAACTATTCGTCAGTGCCCCAATAGACGTTTTCAGTTAAATCTTAATATTTGAATGACTGAATCATATATGTAAATGTTCACTGAAGTTTTCATTTTTAATCTCATTTTTTAAAATGTGATTGTCAATCAAAATATACTGTTTTTGTTGTAAGTTGTTTTTATTGGGGTATTACCACAGTGAGGTGAAAGGAAGCCAAATAAACTATGATGAATCCTATGGAAACTATAGAAAATACAGAATGGATATCTGTCTATATTACATATGTATATATATTGAGGAAAAGACAGATTACACCCCTCTAATAAAAGAAAAGAAAAAACTTTCATAAATTGGTTCACAGGGAGTTTTCTTGTGTGTTTGGATTGTAAGCAGAGACTGACTTGGTTTCCCAGACACCCAGACCTGAATAATCACATAGAAATTATATTAATTATAACATTGTTTGGACAATAACTTAGGTGTATTCCTGGATAGCTCTTCTGTCACATTAACCCATTTTATTCATGTATGTATCATCACGAGGCTGTGGTGCACCAGAAAAGTTTCCAGCATCGATCTCCTTTTGGCAGCTATATGGCATCTCTCTGACTTTGCCTACTCTCTACATATATCTATGTTCAGATTTCTTGCCTGGATTTATTCTGCCTTGTGATAGGCTGAAGTATCTTTTTTTATTAACCAATGGCAATAAAACATATTCAAAGCATACAGATGTGAATCCCACATCATCTCCCCCTTTATTTCTAAATAAAACAAAAGGTTTTAGCTTTAACATACTACAATTATATATACAAAACATTTATCAGGCAATAATTATAGTTACAATATTTAGTCCATTTACAATTGGCAAATTAAGAAAAATATTTTATAACCTATCTTATCTTTGTGAGTAACTATAACTGTTTTCAATTCCAGCAAAGACTTCAAAAGGATATGATATTACCTAAATAAGAAGTGCATTGGAAGCAACTTCCAAAACTCTAGATTTGACAAAGACATCTCACTACCTAGACAGTCACCCAAAATTTTTCTATACTGTTGAAGCATACATCATTAGTCTACAGACCCCATAGTATCTGGTAGACAGATGTGGGATTCTCTTTGTATGCTGTGAATACCATTGGTTAATAAAGGACTGCTGTGAGCCTATAGCAGAGCAGGGCAGAAAGAGCTAGGCATGGAGAACTAAAGTGAATGCTGGGAGAAAGAAAGGCAGGGCCAGAGAGAAACCATGTAGCCCCACTGGAGATAGATACAGAAACTTTGCTAGTAAGCCAATGCCATGTGGTGATACACAGATTAATGAAGATGGGTTAAATTAATATGTAAGAGTTAGTCAATAAGAAGCTAGAGCTAATGGGCCAAGCAGAGATTTAATTATTACAGTTTCTGTATGATTATTTCAGGGCTGAGCATTTGGGAACCAACAAGTGACCTCCTTCCAACAGCAGACTTTTCAGTGAAGCAAGAAATTTGAAGATCTGTTAAGCCTTGTACTGGTAAAGTTCATCAATTGCTTTCTTCTGTGTCCTGCAGAACATCTTGCAGTTTCCTCTGTGAAACAGGCACCCTGAAAGACCATGTTGTCTTTTGGAAGTTTCAACAGTCACTTTTCTGTGGGTCCTGCATGTCCAGTTCAGTTCATACAGTATATGATCAAGCAGTCCAGGCAAGAGCAATTTCTTGTACAAATGGTTAGCCATGTCACATTGAATGCAAATTCCATATTCCAGTGCCCATCACCTCTCTGAAATAAATGGTACTGTGAGAAGCAGACATGCCTCACTGTTAAGTCTAACCTTTTAAATTATTTTAAATGTGATATTCTATAAGTCTTTGAAAGTTTTGAAGAATACTTATCCATCTGAAATTTATCTCTGTACATCTATCAAACCTAACTAACTTGACTATGGCTTGACTACTATAGATGACTATCTATTAATCTGCATTTTTGATTATATTACATTTTTAATGAGCTTCATGAACACAATAGCTTAAACAAGAGTAGAAATATATGGACAAAATTAAGAAAGAGCAACCTTAAATCTGTATCAGTTGCCCAGGTTCCATACTATTGCAAATTATTCATCTCTATATATCATATCCCCCTTTAAATAAAAACAAACATTTATAAGCAACCATTTTGGGAATTGGTGCATTGTTTTCCAAAAGAGTCATCAGTCATTAGAACAACACAGTAGATACAGAGACAGGATGGGAGCTTTTGTGGACAGGAAAGGCCAAATGGTTTTGCCCTTAGATTGTTCATGTGTTGGTTGCCATAAAACTCTGCCTTTCTAGGGCTGTTTCAGTGGATCACAGATATAATCTTATAGACAATCAAAATTAATCTCACCAGATTCATAACAAATGAACCTAGATTTAAATTGATTACAGAAGTAGAAGAGAACATTTGGATATTTACAATTATTTTCATATTAATTACTGTAAGCAACTGCACAGAAATATACATAAAAGTTTTTATCATATATATTCTGAAGTTTCACTAGCATTCTTATTATAAAATAAAAGTCAATATGAGAAAAGTAGAAATTATTTTAATTTCACATTTAATAGTATAGATTACATGGATATTTATTTTGAATAATATATCATATATTTATAAAAAGTAGCTGAATTCAGATTTATTTAAAATGAAAACAAACTAAAATGTTTGTGATAAAGAGTTATGCTTCAGTGAAACATTATTTAAGTTAAAAAATTAATAAGATGTACTACTTCACTCCAACTCTTCCAAATACACCCTCTCCACTCTTAGTAATATACACATCCAAATTGGAATTTAAATTTTTAACCCATCCTATCCAGTTATTGTTCCCAAGTTGTTCTTGGGAGTGTAGGCTGGCCTAGAGTGGGATCAATCAGCTAGAGACCACAAATTTAAGATAATCAACTCCTCAAACACCAGTACCTACTTCTCTGATGCAAATGAGAAGTATTTCAGTTGTCATGCTCCAAGCTGGAATTTTGTCTGGTTTGAGTATAAAGTAGTCTTGTTTATGCTGTCACAATTGCTGAATGTTCATAGGTACAACTATCCCATTTCCAGTAGTAAATGTGCAAAGAAAAATTATTTTTTTGAGAGTAATATTCATTTGTGGCCAGTTTTGCAGGATTTTAAGAATTTCCCATAAACTTGTTTTATTTTGTTAATGAGACCTTGTTCTAAAATGTAGATCACCGAACAGCATTTGGGTTCACTTCAGTACATGTCTGCTTCACCACATCCTATTAGAAGATAGTATTCAGTGCCAAATGATTCCTTTTAGAGATAAGTTTCTGTGGCATTTCTCCACTTTTCTTGGTGTTTCCTTATAAATGTCTATAATGACATCAGTATATGACACATACTTCGAGACCTATATGTTCGTTTTTATAATTCTTCTTCAATCTTAGTTCACTGAGACCCTAATATGTATAAGATTTTTGTTAATCACACCTAAGATTTTAAGAAAATCTATTGTGATTTTCCCAGTCAAAATAAATTATGTCTGCTGTTAATCTTTAAATGTAATTTTCATAATTTAAAATAGAAAGGAAATGCTTCATGTTTGAAAACTATATAAGAGACCACACATCATATAGTAACACATTATAAAGTTTAAATTATTAATTTTTTGAGTATTTTACACACACACACACATAAGGGAACATTGTAAGTAGTTTAAATATATACTCACATTTTATTGATTTTAATGTTAAATAAAACAATCAAGTGCAAACAAATATATTTGGAAGATTTGTAAATCAACACAATTAAAACTTACTCTTCTTGACTGTGCTTTTTGTTTATCTTAGAACTCTCAGGCACACCATTAGTTTGCTATTATGAGGTCTCTCCAGGTTTTTATGTAGGCACTTAGTGCTATGAACTTTTCTCTTAGCTCTGCTTTCAATGTGTCCCATAAGATTGTATATTGTACATTCATTTTCATTGAATTCTAGAAGGTTATTTATTTCTTACTTTATTCCTGCTTTGATCAATTTTTCATTGAGTAGAGAGGAGAGTTGTTCAAAATCTATGAATTTGTAAGATTTTTGTTGTTTCTGTTTGGGAGCTAAAAGAGTAGAAGGAGTAAAAATTGTGATTAGTATATATTGTATAAGAAAATAATCTATTTTAACTACAAAAAATTAAATACAACATAAAATAAAAAGTAAACTTCTTACATACATATTAAAACTTAAAATATTTTTGGAAATTTTACCAACATTAAGTTGTAACACACTTGGTTTAAAGAAGTTATATTTAGTTATATTATGCAATTTAAGTATTAAAATATTATTAAAGAAAATTCAATAAACTAACTCACACTTGCTATTAATATTATTATTATTATTATTATTTATTAATATCTAAATGCTGTGCTAAACAGGTTGAAAGATCTTGATTAGAATTCATACCTTGAAGAAACTTACAAATAATATAGAGTAGAGTAGAGCAGTGATGAAATTAATAGACAATAAATTTTAAATAAATACATTAATAGAAGATATTAATTTAGGAAAATTACATTTTAAAATATTTATATTAAATTCATGACTTTATTCAATCTTAACATCAAAATGAATTTTAAAACACATTTGCAATTAAAAGCATGATAATCTTTTTTTTAATATCCAGGTTTAATGGGAGATCTGCACTCTCGGGTGGCCCCAAGGGGGAAACCGGGAGGCCACAGGAACACGACTCCAGGGAGGAAGAAAGGGAGACCATGTGTTCTTTTGGATTTGAAGTCCAGACCAGGCCTGGGGGCAGGGATAGATGTGAGAGACTGGCACCTATGCTCCCAACTTAACATTCCAGACTCTTTGGATATAGGGGACAGAAAATTAGATTAGTAATTATTACAAACATTTAGGCTCTCTTTGGAAAAAGGGCATAGACTCAAATCTGCCTACTTCCTGCGGGCACAGGGCAGCGTGGGGGAAGGGGAAAGCCAGGTGTCCACGTTTAGCGAGAGGTGTGGCTGGAAAGGCNCCGCTTGAGCCTGGAGAGATGGTACCAGCATGGGTATCCCAAGAGCTTGGCAGCTGAGGTGGTGGTGAGGATTACCGTGTGAGGTCCTGTCCATCGAGGTTCGAAAGACGTAGGAATTAACTGTTTGAGGAGTACTCTGTCCTCTGGGGAGAGCGGGGCAGGTTTAAGGGCATTAGGGTCCACTGGTGTGGTGGCAGGAAGACAACTGTCAGCGTGTAAACAGAGAAGGGACCTTAAAAGGGAGAGGTAGGGTAAGTACCCCGCCAGTGGAGGAGTTTGGATTGGGAGGTGATGGTTAAGGAGAAAGGGTCTGCCACAAAGCAGCTCCAAAGGGCTCAGACCCATAGGGGAACGTGGGGTGGGGTGGGGTGGCCCTGAGGTAAGGGCCAAGATAACCTGAGTTCAGTGAAGAGCTTGCTTAGTTGTTGTTTGTTAATCAGTCCCATTGTCCAGGAGATGTTGAGAGCTTCTGACAAGAGCTCCTTGACCCTGAGCCACCGCATCTGCTGTTTCCCTGGAGACTGGAAAGGCTTCTATCCATCCTGTGAAAGCATCCACAAGTGCTAAGAGATAACGAAGTTTTTTAAGAGTAGGCTTATGGGTGAAATTAACCTGTCAATCTTTGCCGGGTTGGTGTCCACTAAGCTGGTGTATGTGGAGAGCTCATTGTGGGTTGGCCTGGGCACACATCTGGTAGGAGGAGTGAACCTGTAAAATAAAATCTTGGAGATGGGCGGGGTTAAAAGGGACTCCAAGAAGCAGAACAAAGCTTTGGGGAAGCCGCTAAGGATATCTCCACCCAGTAAGGGTGCTGGACAAGCAGGTATCACTAAGAAAGAATGGGAGAAAAAATTGTCCTACAAGAATGTAGGGAAGTGGCAGAGTTTTAAGTCAGAAGGAACTGGTCCTGTCTACCCCCATAGCTGAACTTGGTGAGGGAAACTTAAGGCCCAAGAGAGAATGAAAGTAATGGACTTACCCGCCACTCATAGCATGACCCTAGGCTAGGAGAGGGTTATGGGCAGCATCAATCCTCTGCAAGGCTGAGAGGTTTGAAGGCTGGCACAGTTTCACTTGCCAATGGTGATGAGGCCGGACCTCCGTGGCTTGGCATAGAGGACAAGTCCGCATGGGGGCATCGTGATTTCGAGTGTGCAGGTTGCTGGCAGATAGGGCACAACCTCGGAGCAGGTGTAATGCAATATCGTGCCATGTGACCATTTAGGCCACAATTGATAGAGCCCTGTGATTGACTTCCCAAGTCCCCCTTCCTGTGACCTTAGGGCAGCTGGTAAGGCCTGGGCCTGTAGATTGT
>LOJH01043849.1:0-11632 GCA_001685095.1 Ellobius talpinus | reverse complement strand
GAACCTAGACAACAATGAGGACCCTAAGAGAGACTTACATAGATCTAATCTATACTGGAAGTAGAAAAAGACAACATCTCCTGAGTAAATTGGGAGCATGGGGACCTTGTGGAAGGGTTGAAGGGGGAGGGGAGCAAAGAAAAATGTAGAGTTCAATAAAAATCAATAATTTTTTTTTGATGAAGTAAAAAAGTCAGGGTGTGGGAGATGTACACACATGTTTCTGCCTGGAGGTTAAAAGGCAGCTTCCAGGAGCCAGTTCTCTCCTACTCTGTGTGACTCCCAGGAACCAGATCCAGGCTGTCAAGTTTGGTGGCCAGTGCTTTCATCCACTGAGCCCGCTAGTCAGCCTGATTTTTTCTTTTTCTTTTGTTTAAATTAATTTATTTCTCTTTAAAAAAATCTTTTCTCATTCCCTCCCTCCTCCCACTCCCCCCACCTTTCTCCCTACCCCATCTCCCTCCTGGGAGAGGGTAAGGCTTCCCATGTTCTAGAACATATGAATGTGTGTGTTGGGGGGGCACCCATTAGCACATGCAGGCCAGAAGAGGGCGCTAGACTTGGAGCTACAGATGGCTGTGGAGCCACCTGATGTTGTAGTGCTGGGAATTCAACTAGGGTCCCCTGGAAGAAGAATAGCTATTGTTATACAGAGATCTCATCATGTTATCCAAGTTGTCCCCAAACTGCTGGAAAGTAGCTCTTTCTGCCTTCGCCTCCTGAATAACTGAGACCACTGGAGTGGGCTACCATTCTAACTTAAATATGGCTTGTTTTATAAAGACACCGTCTCACGTAGCAGAGAACAACACTGTACTTTGGATCTTCCTGCCGTTACCTCTGGAGTGCTGAGATTATAGGCATATACCACACTAGCTAACTTATGTGGTACCAGGGACCTAACCTTGCAGGCCTGGAAAATGTACCATCAACCGAGCCACATACCCACTCCTAAGCACTGTTTTATGAGAGAAAAATTGTTTAAAAATCAGCAGTGGAAGGTGGTAGAGGGGAGATGGCCTAGCAGTTAAAAGTGTGTATTGTTCTTGCAAAGAACCTGAGTCCAGGTCCTAGCACCCATGGCCGGCAGCTCACAACTGCCTGTAATTGCCACCACCGCAGCAGCCACACACACAAAATTAAAAAATGAAAAAAATAAATCTTTAAAAAAACGAATCAATAGAAATAAGCAACAGGAAGCAGGAACACATGCTTGCAGTCCCAGAACTGAGGAGGATGAGACCAGGATTGTAGATTCCAGGTTAGCCTAGAGTATATAGTGAGATCTTGTCTCCAAAGCCACCCAAAAGAAAATAAAAAGATGTATATAGGATGGTAAAGATTGACAAGTTTCCCCCACCTTTAACCCCAGCATTCTGTTCTGTTTTGTAGAGATAATCACTGCCATCAGCTTCCTCTGTCTCTTTTTGAGATATCTGATGTGCATAACTAAATAGATACCATGTTTCCCACTATCTATTCCATGTATCTTGTTTTGTTTCCATTTAAATAATGTCTTGGAGGTTATTCAGTAACAGTATCCAAAGAACATATTTGTTACTTTTGTGGAAGACAGAGTGTTACAGCTTCACTGTCACATAAATGTCTCACCTAAAGTTGTATCACAGCTTGATATCAGAAGTAAACATCATTCAAGCCAGAAGCTAAAGAAAGCTCTCACTGACAGACTTGGCGTGTAGCTGAGGATGATCTTGAACTTCTAATCTTCCTGCCTCTTGTGCTCAAGTGCTGGGATTTCTAGAAGTGAGCCACCAGCTTTAGTTTAAGAGGATTTATTTTAATGCTTACATGGATTTCCTTCAAGAAGGAAACAATATTTAAAGATCATGTCAATAAGAGGAATAAACAAGCATATCACATATGTGCGAAAGAAGAGCAAGTCATTCAAACTATGGTCATGAAAGCATTGTGAATGGCTTTCCTGTGGGAATAACAACCAACTTAAAGTTATCTCTAGCCTATGATGTGGTGTTGTGTGTATGTGATTGTGTGTGTGCACCTAAGTGTGTGCATAGAGGCCAGAGGTCAATGTTAGGTGTCTTCTTCAATAGATCCTCAGTCCCCATCCCCTTTTAAAGACAGGTTTACCCCTGAACCCGGCCGGAGCTTGCTGATTTTGCTTAGTTAGGGTTTCTATTGAAGAGACACCATGACCATGGCAATTCTTATAAAGAAAAGTATTTAATTGGGGTGGCTTACGGTTCAGGGGTTCAGTCCATTATCATCATGGCAGCTGGCATGTAAGCAGACATGGTGACGGAGAAGGGGCTGAGAGTTATTTAAGCTTTTGTACATGTATATACTGTGTGTTAAGCATATTTACCCTCAGACACTCATCTTCTTTTTCCACCCCCTCTCCAAGAGTTCCCTTTGCTCGCCTTAAAAGTTTACTTTAAAAAAGTTTACTTTCATGTCATATTAATATGCATAATTTTATGTATCTCCACAAAAATCTAGAAACCACAGTGAGAGAACATGTCTTTCTAAGATGGATTTAATTCACTTAATATTATTTTCAGCTGCATCCGTTTCCCTGAAAATAACATGAATTCATTTTTCTCCATGGCTGGAAAAGTTTCATTGTGCATATATACCACATTTTAACTACCCATTGCTTTGTCACTAAATGCCTAGGTTGGCTCCATAATTTAGCTCTTGTGAATAGCGTTGCAATGACCCATGTGTTAAGTATCTTTGTGATATGTTGACTTGGGTAAATACGTCACAGTGGGACAGCTGGATCTTGTGGCAGATAGATCTCCTTGTTTGTAAATCTCCACTCTGATTTCCATAATGGCTGGGCTAGTTTGTATTCTCACCAGCCATGTATACAGGCTCCCTGTGCATCAAAGCACATTTAAACATCATGCCAACACAAGGAGCTGTTGTGCTAGCTACAAGAAACCTCTATTCTATATGTAAAGACTCAAGGTAAGAAGGGAGTGTCTGGGCAGTTCTAAAGAGTCTTTGGGGTCCTAGGGTACGTTAAAGCAGTCCAGACTCACAATGGACAAAGAGATGGGGGCAGTGGCAAAGAGGGAAATCTAGTGGCTGCCACCATAGCCTCCTTACTGAGACAGCTCTGTATCTCCACACCATTGTTTACAGCTCCTGGGACACCATCCGGACATCATAAATGAAAGTGTCTATTGGGAAGTGGAAAACACATACACACATGCCCCCTTCCACACACAAAAGCACATTTGTGTCAGGGAGCCTCAGAGGCTGACACACACTGAGGACCCGCCTCTCCCTCCCCATCTAGAAAGGGAGCTTTTCTGGTGTTCCACAAAGGAGAGAGGCTGAGGCAGAGAAGAGAACAAGCCTTCTCCAAAACTGCTGACTTGATTCATCCCTAAACTGACACAATGTGGAGAGGAAAACTTCAGGAAATGGGTAGATTATGTCCAAGAAAAGATTTCCTGCAAGCAGTTAACAGGAAGCTAACATGAAAAGCAGTCCTAAAAATACACAGGCGATTGGAAACCAGCAGCAAGGGCCTGACATTTCAAGAAGCGGCTCAGGAAGTAACCAGGTTTCCCTGCACTCTCCTCTCATGAGGTCAACTTAACATGGCTTACTCACCTAACTGACTGGGGGCCCCGAGTGTGGTTTAAACTTCACCTGAGGCTTTATCAACCCTTGATGTTTTTTAGGCTACTTATGGGAGTCATTACAGCCCAGAGAGAAGATTAAGAGTCTCAGTTCTCACACACATACTTCAACTTACATGAAGAGAAGCATTGAACCAGCAGAACAAACAGTTCCCGTGCCACCTGAATGTGGGCTCTGAACCAGTGAGCCTCACCTCTGAAGCAGCTAAGAGTCCAGTCAATGGAAAATGGGCCTAGAAGGGACAGTGAAGGGCAGAATATCTATCTGTACTCAGAGGTCTGTGTATAGGGAAACTAAACTGTGACATCAGTAGGCCAAAGAGGATCTCTTAGAAGTGGTTATTAGTAAATTTTGAGAAAGAATCTTTGTGTGGGTGATTGGGGCACAAATTTAAAGACAGAGTTGGTTTTCAGAGCTCTTCCCTCCTCTTACACCTACAAAGTCCAAATTTTTTGCCAAGTGTTTACTGAACTCCAAAATCTGTAATTTCTCTACAACACTGAACACAGTTTTAAAAGGAAGACATGGGAGGGGGAAATGCTGGACTTCATTTCAGAGTTGGCCAGGAACTGTGGAGCGCTCAGCTGTCCTCAGCACCCACCTACCGGCTCACCCAGGCGAAAGGCACAATTCCTGACCTTGTTTTGCAGTTTGTACAGCTGGAAGTTCTGGTTCTCAGGTACGAAGGGAAAGTTTACTGCTAACTATCCTGCAAACACACAGATACATCATGGCAAGTCCTTCTTCCAAGATTAAAATGAATAATTTGAGAGTGAAGATCTTTCGGCGGTATATTTTTTTTATGCCCGAATAGGAGCCAGATGTGACTCGTACTGGCAAACAAAATGTAGGTGGTCCTGTGTGATTAGAGTCTAGAGCGAGAACACAAAGCTTTCACAGTGGGTGATCTCTATCTTGCTGGACACTTTGTTGCTCTTTACTCACTTCTTGGCAGCTGAGCGCTCCTTCTTCCCTAAAGGCTTCTTCCGAATCTGTTGAATGGTGGGGTATTACAATTTTCTGCGTCTCTGTGGTCAGTCTTCACACGGACCTTTTAAAGTCTACAGCCCCTGAGATTTCACCCTCCCGTCTTGCTCCCCACACTCTTAGTGGTTTAGAGTGTGCCCTCCTGGCACTTAAATTCCACGTTGCACTTTAGAACCTGGTGGGCAAGCATGAGTCAAACTAGCATCCTCACCTTAATTTGTCAGAGTGGAAGGTTGATTCACTGGTACCCAAAGCCCTGGCAAACCGCTTTTCGATATAAATAATAGAATTTTGTATTTTGTCTATGAATATTAGGGTTTCTATTGCTGTGATAAAAAAATGACCAAAAGTAACTTGGGGGCGGGGGGGGAAGGTTTATTTCAGCTTTGTAGCTTGTAGTTCTCTCCATCCATAGAAGTCATGGCAGGAACTTAAGGCAGGAGCCTGGAGGCAGGAACTGATACAGAGGCCATGGAGGGGTGCTACTTACTTGATCACCTTGGCTTGCTCAGGACCACAGCCCAAGGATAGCACCACCCACAGTGAGCAGGATCCTTTCACATCAATCATCAGTTAAGAAGATGAACCACAGATCAATTTGGTGGGGATATTTTCTCAATTGAGGTTCTCTCTCTCCCAAAATGACTCTGATTTGTGCCCAGCTGACATAAAACTAGTCGGCACAAAGTCTATGTATTACTTATTTTAAATATGTAACCACAATTGGCATTTCATTTGATAAATTTAAACAGCAAACATCATCAAACAGTGAAAAATCAATAAGAATAAAAAGTATGAGAAAATTAGGGGCCAAATGTTTAATGGCAATCTTAGTGTGCAAGCAAACAGATAATAAAAACCAAATTAACCAGATTAATGATGAGACTGATACATATTGAAACATAATATATTAGCAATTATTTTTCTATTTTTATTATTTATTTACTTTAGTTTTTTGAGACAGGGTTTCTCTGTGTAGTCCTGGTTGTTCTGGAACTATGTAGACCAGGCTGGCCTCAAACTCAGAGATCTCCCTGCTTCTGCTTTCTGAGTAATGGGGTTAAAGGTGTGTACCACCATGCCTGGCTTCTGTTTTTAAAAACTCGAGGTCATGGAAGAAAGAGGAAAAATCACGGGATTCAACTGTTCAGAAATACGGTTATGATTTCTCTGATATCTCTACTTCACGGTGGAATTTGGATGACTAGACCTAGGAAAGAACAGGGCAGAGAAAATCTGGGCTGGTCCCACTAGTTTCTTTTATGAAATGACTATTCTAAACATTCACCTAATGCTTCTGGGTTCCAAGATCCCTAACACAGTCTATTCTTACCATCTGGTCTGGTCTCAGGGAAAGACTATATAAACATTTATAACTCAGTGTAGATTCAGTCAATGGGTTTAATGCCCTCCCCCAGTATGATCTGACATTTGAGTCTCCAGAAAGAACCAGAACAGGCAGTCTGCCGAAGGCACAGAGACACTACTTTGTACGGGGTTTTCTGCAGCAGGCTCAGAGTTGGCAGTGAAGTCAGTCAGTAAGATCTAGTTCAGAAGCCCTGAAATACAATAAAAATGGGGAATGCACTTCATCTTCTCCCTTAGGGTGTCAATGCAGAAGTTGGAAAAAGAACGGCAGCCATGAGCAGAAGAAATTCCTCACTGATAACAGAAACATCATTTCAATTACAGCCCACCTTTACTCTAAGCCTTACAGCTAGCAGTAAGGAGCAGAAATATTCTGTCAAATGTCATAGGGAAGTCCTACATTCTGTAAGCTACGGATCCTACAGTTAAGGTTCTTCAAACTTAAGAAGACATGTGTCTTTTAAAAATAGAAACCAGGAAACAAACAGTGTATGTCAGAAGTTCAGTTGAATGAGCAATTGCTGTGGTTCTGGGTGGTCTAAGAAAGCTGTGTAAGCAACGGACCTGGGACCAGGCCAGTCAACACGAAGGCTTTGCTATTCTTCGTGGGCGACCTTTCTTCTTTAGAGCCATCATCAAGGAACTTTTAAGCATACGATAACAAGAATAACTATGAACAAACTACTTGCATGGGTAAATAAAAATACTTCATGAAGTACAAAATGTTAAATATGGTATCACTTCAATTTTCTAGAGAACACAATGTGTGGGGGGGGAGGTGCCTGTCTCCCTTACCATCATGAAAGCATCTAACATCAATTGGGTGTTGCAGCTGATTCTGGGCTGTTGGCTGGATAACATAATACCATACAACCCTCTTCTACTTTGCTTTCATCATAGGGTCTAGAGAGGCAGAATATTTACTTTCCCGTTCTCTCTGTTAACACGTCACTGTCCTGGTTAATAAGTTACTAGCACAAATCTCCTAGGGGAAATGTTTGGATTTCTTTGTACCATGAGGCTGGAAATTAGAACACTGGATGGGAGGATGGATTAGGTATCCTTGATTAAAGCTTGTAAACCTAAGGGAGCAACTGCTTGTTACAGAATTTCTATGTGAAAAGAATGAGCTATTTGTTGAAACCACTGTCAATCAGCCTTTCTGTTCCATAAACTGAAAATATTCTTAAAATAAATGCTTATCATGTGTTTACTCGGGGATTATAAAGTAAGGAGGTGGCAGAAACAGATCTCAAGCCCACGTCTGACAGATCCAAAGCCCCGACTTGACTGCTGTATTAGCAATCAGTTACTGTGTGCACTGACCACCAAGGCTGTCTCTTGCTGACCAGGCTATGATTGCCTTGACTAGACAATCTGATGGCATCAGCCTAGGTACGTTATAATAGCATCATCAACAACAGCACTGAATCTAGTTTCACTGGTGCTCACACTGGGGCAAGGGGACTCAACTTATTATTTATAGTCATCTCCTGATTCTTTCCTTGATTTATGACCTCTTTTCAATGCAATTTTCTCCACATTTGAATTTTCAATATTTGTCGACAGGATGTTTTCATTTTTTGTACCAATTTGGAGATTAAAGACTGTCACACATGAGTCCAAGTCCTGCTCTTATTGTCTATTAAGTAGACAAGAGCCACGTCGAAAGACTAAGCATCTGATAACACACTTACAGACAAACAGTGGACTATTTCTAGATGGTCACTTACACTTATGACAGAGCAAAATGGAAGGCTGTTTGGAACTATTTCACAGCGGAAACCACGCTGATCTATTGTGGCAGTGACCAGCTGGCGGCAGTTGTGGGGTTGCTCAGGGCTCACTCTCCAGGGAAATGTGTTCTTCTGTGATCAGGACAGGCCATTACATAGGAGGCTCAGTAGGGGCTGCCTCTGGCTGTCATGGGAAACTTGGCATCGATTCTTTATGTGGACCCCTAAGAGCAGACAGCCCTTATGCAATGCTGATGGGTCATCTCCCTCAGTCAATTAGCTAATTGCCTGAAATCACCCCTCATAGAGCAAGAAAAACTGTCTTCTAAATGATCTCGGTTCATTCAGAAAGCAAAAGCCTTTTTGTACCCTTTTGACAACCTTATTCAACCCTGAAGCCCCTGCGGCTGCATAAAATTCTGCAAAAGTGCATCACCAGCTACAGTGAACAAATCCCTCTGACTTTACAGTGCAGTTTTAAAAAAAAGAGGAATTCTCTTTTTATTTTTAATGTAGCTTCCTGGACACACCAGGTGTGAATGGTAAATAAAAGAGCAAGTGGTTCCGCTGCCCGTCTCTGGCCGCTCCCTTAGAAGTTCAGCACGCTGAGGTTATTCCTGCTGCTTTCTCTTTCGCTGAACAAACTGGGTTTTGCTGGAAACACCTTTAGCATGACTGTCCCATCTAATCAAACACACAGCTGATCCTAATAACTCAGGCTGCCGAGGAGACGGCAGTGAGTGCCCCATTTCTGGAGCTAATACTGAAAACTGGAGATAACCGCTGTCCCCGGCCTACTGAGGTGAACTGCATGGCCTTGCATTGGGTGACCGAGAGCTCCTTTCCTGATGATACCTTTGCTCTCTGCCTCTTGCTAGCATTTACTTTCTTGCTTCCAAGTACAGGGCTGGTTCAGGTTTCTCTGCGTTCTGTGCCTCTTCCCTTCCTACTTAGAACTCTTTCTTCAAAGGTCTCAAAAGTCTCACAAAAAATGCATATGTGGAGGAAATACTGTATCTTTCGCATCTGGAAACACTGGAAGTGCTTTATTGAGAAGTGATGTAATCGCTAAATAAAGGTCAGATAGGATTTTAATAAGCAGACACTGAGGAAAGACTGCATGAGAGTCTCCAGGAAGGGGAAAAGGGTACTCGTCATATAACAGACACCACTCTAAGTGAGCCTACATAAATCCACACCTACTCCTTACCATCAGTGACTCTAGAAAAGACAAGCGTTGTATTTTCTCAAGGCCTTTAACCGGTGTACAACATTTACCCTAGTTCACAGAATAAAGGAGAGGGAAAGCTAGGCTTTCCGTTCAAGTATGAATTCAAATTCTCTCTCTTCCTATTGCGCTGGTGAGCGGGAGCATGGAAGCAGGGAAGACAAAGCTTATTTAAGAATTAGGAGCCAAGCCCGTGGGGGGGGATTTATGTGGTACACTTTAAGGATCTGTTCTGTGGAGTTAGCATCTAAAGAAAAGAGCTCTGTGAGACAGATCTCAACGGTGACATGAGGTATAAGTAGCGAAGCTGGTGCTGTGTTTGCCCACATGAATCAAAATTGAAATAAAGTTATACCTTTTAGGAAGCAAGCATCAGGGGCGGGGGCGGTGGTGGCATACGCCTTTAATCCCAGCCCTTGGGAGGCAGAGGCAGGTGGATCTCTGTGAGTTCCAAGCCAGCCTGGCCTACAGAGTGAGTTCCAGGACAGGCTCCACAGAGAAACCCTCCCCCTCCAAAAGTAACCATCATCCATCAGTCCTGGAGCTGATGACCCCAGGTGAGGACTATTTCACTTGTTTCTTTTATCACATCTACTTGACGGCATAAATAGCAGAGTCTCCACACTTAGACCCCAGTGTGTCCATGTCCCAACCTTATTCCAGGAGACGGCCTAAATGCTTCTTACGTTACCTACATGTAAAGGCTACGCTAATTCTTCAATTGAATCACATGGTCATTCTCCATTTATCAACTCTAGCCCCTTTCTTCTCTTTCTACAGTTCCTCAGTTCAGACCTAGCACACAACAGTAAGAGTTTACTGGAAGGAAGGACACATGACAGGCATTCAATAAGCATTTGTCACATGAGTCAATGGAGCGGATGCTTGTGTTAGATGTAGAGGAGAGGCAACGGCGCACTCATGTAAAGATGATAGATACACACTGGAGCCTCCAGTTAGCCTGAGGCCACCTTAGATACCAGACATGAGAAAGACCGTTTCTGGATGCTGGGTACTGAGTAAGGAAAGGGGAGCCCTAACAAGCAATGACTGTGAGAGGATAAGGGGTTTCCAAAAAGCAAAGAGGCAGAAGGAGAGACGGAAAACAGAATCCTCGGATGTCTTCCACACAACACCGACGACACCAAAGGTCTTTCTCGTCTTTTTCTTTCTTCTGCACTTAGTGCTCCTCTTCTCTCTATGGATCGTCTGACTTCAAGCACTGCTCAACATTGCTGGTTCAAGTTGACGCCTGGCTGGAGTAGTACAATGTCAAAGAGCCCATGACCCCTAAAGTGGCTTAGAAAACACTTCCTTCACCATTTCCACTCCCGGCCTTGGTGAAGAGAGAAAAGGGTCAGGCATAACTTCTTCTTGCTCCTGAAGAATTTGCCTGACAAATTCCAGCTACGCCAAAAAACGAAGGAAAGGATTTCTTTCCGCCTTCTCTAGTGATGTACTTAAAAACAGACATTACTACCCTCATTTGACACATCCAAATAACTCTACTCATGGAAACTAATTACAAGTTTCCTGGTCTTCGCTTATTGCTCTAGGGAATGCTTTCAGCTGAGGAGCACTGACACCATCTTGGGGGATGCTTAGGCTCATCCTCATGCCCCCAGGCAACTCCCCAACTGTGTGAGAATTATGCTCATTTCAAGTCCTGCCTTAAATGATACCTCAGCCGGCACACTGCTGTTGATCTTGTAAGTAGGATGCAAGCCTCCCCTTCATGGAATCTTTCCAATACAGTGCTTATGTCTCTTAGCATATCATAAAAGGATGGTACAACAGCTTCTCATCTCCTGTTCTATTCCATTAGGAATCATCTTGAGGCCAGGGTTTCTGTCATTGAGATATTTCCCATAGTTTTTAAAGTAGCCCACCTAGTCTGTTCAATTAGAGGGTTCTCAAGCCGTCACTGATGCAAACTATTGACAATGATGACTTAGTCAAGTTCTTCAGGCATCATTGTCCTAATCTTAAAAACAAGAAAATGAAAGCTCAGCCCTGCCCAGTGATTCAGAAAAGAGGTTCTGCTTTCCAAACAGAAGTCGATTAATGGTGTCCATTAATGGGTTCGGGTGTGAAGTGTGGGCTCTCTGGGTCACTGTCCCTATTTCTTATTGAACAGGTCCACAGAAAACAGACCAGTCTCTGGGGCAAGGAGTATAGAGGAGCAGCCTGTCAATATTTATATCAAGAGCCATAAGGAGCTAGGGTTGGTTAGTTCTTGCCAGCCAAGCTTGATAATCCAAGTTCAATCCTCAGAAACCACATCACGGTGAGAACCAGCTCCTCAGAGTTGTTCCCTGGTCTGTGAACACTCAGCGCACACACACGAATGAAATTTAAAGAGAAGTCAACACAATTTAATAAATCTATTTCTAGAAATATATTTTAGGGGACTATTTAGAGATATAGACAGACTTATTTTACCCAGATTGAAATATATGGTATTATCCTAACAGGTACATAAACTATAGATTTTACTACAACATCCAAGTATCAACCCAAGTGAAGGAAACAAGGCTGAGGAAGATGAGGAAAGACTGCCTGTGTCTAGGGCCTGGGGATGTGCAGGGCTGGGGAACATGGCAACATGGCTAGAGAGAAACAAAACAGACAGCACACACGTGATTTTAAAGTTTTCTAGTAGCAATGTTTAAAAAAA
>LOJH01043847.1:0-12049 GCA_001685095.1 Ellobius talpinus | reverse complement strand
AAAACCACCGAGCCTTAGTCCTCACCCTTGTAACTCAGGAGGCTGGGGTGAGAAGCCTGTTCGCAGACACAAGACCCACCTATGATAAGGAATGAAGATGCTCTCTCAAAAACTAAACAGAAAAATCCAAGATGGTTGAAGCCTGCAGTGAGTCACAGTGTAGGTCATTAATAGAAATCCAGTGTGGTGGTTTCTAAAAGCCATAAGATAGAATTCTGGGACGCTCAAGGGCTGGCCCATTGGCAGCTCTGGTAGAAGAGACACCTGAAGGACTGAATAGAGACATTATTAGAGTAGAAATGCATACGTTCAATGTGATTCTCATGAAAGGAAAACTCCTCAGGTGGTGTATGCCCAGCATCTGTCTGAAAGAGAGGCAGATGATGGACAGAAAGAAATCTCATTAATTTAGATTGATTTCAATCTGGGAGAAAGTCCAGTTAGTAACATACTCATCACTTAAGCATTATAGAATTCTAGTACCAGAACCCAAGCTAGGTTTGGTGGCCTATAATTGTAAACCCAAATACGGGGAGGTGAAGATGAATGGATTCCCAGGGCTCCATAACAATACTCTTAACCAAATGGAGAGCCCCAGATACCAGAGAAAGACTCTGCCTCAGAGAAACACAGGGTACAGCTCTCGAGGAATAATGCCCATGACTGACCTGTGGCCTCTCTGCATACATATGCATGCACACTGGCATACATATAAACACGCACATATCTGCAAGCACACACACGCACACACACAAGTAGAACCAACATTTACATACATCTGGCCTCAGTACCTTTTTGAGAGATTGAGAATCAGCAAAGAATTTTTGCATATGTGAGCTATAGCCACAGATATTCACCCAGTTAGAAATTAAAACAAAAAGACATATAAAATGTTTGTTGGTTCATTTAAAAATAACAGTAATAAACTACATGTTAATATAAGTAACATTTTATGTCAAATAACTGCATTTTGAAAAAAAAATTTAGCAAGAATAATGGCATCATTATCTTTGCAAAACTCTTTAATGTTGGTGGCTCAGTAGCAGCCAGCTAAGACTCACACCTGTTTCGACACCCAGTCTGCTGTGTACCACATGACCTGTGCACGGCTGTCTACACTGTGCACCACGACAGAATGAAAGGGTCAAACACCTTGGTGCAGTCATGAATATAGTTCAAGTTGACAGACTCCCTGTGGGCCTGGAAGTCAAGAAACCTGATAATAAGAGCCAGAGAGAAGATGTTTATTCAACATGGCTACACGGGGGAAAGGAACAAATAAAAATGTCAGTGTGTGCCTCCCTAATCTAAGGTTAGAGGTCAATAGGAGCCAGGGTAGGTATACCTAGGCAGCCGTGGTCAAGGTCCTGCTCCCGTTGACCCATCACTGACTTTACAAGGTGGAGGATAAAAGCTCTTTCTCAGAGACAAGTGGTGCCAGGCTGAACCAGGGTTCCTACTTTCTCTTCTCCCACCATGACACTCCTGAAGACATCCCAACTTCTTAGAGTTCATTATCTTTATAGTCTAATAGCGGAAGGAAGAGGCACAAGTATTTCCTTTTGGAATATCTTTGTCCGAACTAGGTTCATATCTGTTAATCCTAATACTTGAGAACTAGAGGCAGGGGTGTGGCTGTAAGTGTCAGACCAGGCCAGCCTGCTCTACACAGCAATGTCCAGGTTTAACCAGTGCTAAATTGTAAGATCATTTCTCAAAAGACAGTATAGAATATCTCCGCTCCTGTTTGGGTGGTTTCAGCATAGGGAGGAAGCAGCTGAGTCCGTGAGGCTTCACACATTGCAGACATGAAATATGTTCTCTCATGCTGGGAAAGTGTTTCTCAGACCTTGTGCTGGTGTGAGCGAGAAGTATTAAGTATTAAGTCTTGGAATGGTCTCTTGAAAAAACACTGTAGTTCACAAACTACCATCATTTCAATTTATGAACTGAGTGGTCACTAGGCCATGGTAGGTGCTCAGATGAGAGCTCAGATGGAAGATAGGAATATCTGCGACCTAGTCTCCAGGTGCCTCTATCTAGCTGTGTGATTCTATACAAATCCACTCACCGCTCCAGTCCTAAGCTTCTCCTCAGGAAAAGCAAAGACATTAAGATGAACAAACCCCAATGCTTTCCCATTCAAAATTTGCAAAGCCTCAAGAGCTGGGCCTGGGCATGCCCTGCCTCCACCCAACATGGCTGCTGTTCAGGGAGACTCTGACCTTTACCGTTCGGGATCTCACTATTCCCAGGGCTCCAGAAGGAACACTCGAAAGTCCCTGTGGTGCTGAGCGTATGGCCTGGCTCAAGTGCTCACCCTCACAAAGAACAGAACACGTCCCCGAGACAAAAACAGCAGGCTGGAGCCAGGACGCTCAGCAGAACCATCTTCCTCTTGGAAGCGCGTGAGTGCAGATAATGTCAAGACTCAGCATGGCGTCAGGAGCAGTCGCGACTGCCTTCCCCTTGAGTGACACCTCCCCCAACCCCAGCCCTGCCACATGCTTTTTTGTGAAATATCAAATTGCTTGCAGCTCGTACTGAATAATGAATACGCCGCCTCTGCCTATCACCAGGCCTTCAGCCGTCCGCCTGGGGAACGAAGAAGAGATGGGTAGGGGTTTGCAGGCCAAGCACAAAATTGAAGAGAAGCTTGAATTAATAATTTGCTTATTTCTATACATCTGTTTCAAAACGGAGTGCAAATTGAATAAGGTAATAGCCGAGCTTGGGAAGTGAGGGGGAGCCTTCCTCTCGCAAACCGCTGACACGCCAGATTTCATTATCTCTCGCGAGGCCGAGTGGGCTCTGCAATTGTGTTCTCCCTGTGCCCTGTGTGGAAATGACTTCCCTGAAAGAGCCAGAAGAAGGGAAAATAATTCCACCAGGTGGGGTGGAACAAAACCTCTCATTTTATGTTTGTTTTCAAAAAGGACAATTTCTTAATTTGTGTTTCATAAACCTGACTCACCTGGGATTTCCCTAGGAATCTTAGAGATATTTCATACAGCATCTTTTCCAGGTCAAGGCCCTCTTTACCCTACTTGGACACAAGCATCTCTGTCACGTTCTTGCCAGCCCCAGCTGCCATGCACCCCTGGAGCCATGATTTGTGAACTAGTGGTTTCAAGTATGTTTGTCCTTATGTTTACACCTGAAAATACAGGTCCGTGTTGCCTGGGTTTGTAATCTTCTCTCCCGTATATCATACTTAATAGTTTGCAAAAGGGTGAAAGCAGCGCACATTCAATTACAATATCAGCGTGGCAATCAATCTGATTCATTAAGACTGAGGCACAAATATTTTAAAAGGAGTAGGGAGCTGGATGTGCGCACACATATGTATGTACATACGTACATAACATACCTCAAAACAAATTTTCACTCAATTTTTTCATCATTTCTCTTGTGAGTATTTAAAGCATGTCATGTGACATTTTATCGTGTTTTAGTGTTGACTGATGCAAAGTAATTGCACCTGATATGCCCTACAGTAGGATAATTTCGGTCCACGAATGGTGTTCACAGCCTAAAAACACTGGCGGAAAAGTACCTCGTATATGGGGCAAGCAGAAGACATCCGGTCCCAGCCCCACCTTGCTCCCTGGAAATTGAGTCCTCTATGACCAGTGTGGGGTATCTTTAAGGAGCACCACCTGTGGGCAGGAGACGAGGCCACACAAAGATCACCTGGCCGAAGAGCATGAACTTGTCCTCTTTACGCATGCATTTCTGGAACAAGCCTGTTTGGGCTCCTCTCCCCTCCTCTCCCCACGGGAGCCCTTCTCTTGTTCTCTCTGTTATTACTCTGCAAACTTTGACAATGCCTTAAGTTTTCCTTTGTTTGTGCTTTCACCACACTTAACTGCTCCCATTCAAACTGCTTGCCCATTTCCCTCCAGTTTCCCTAGAGTATAAGCTTCTGTAACACGGGAAGCCCTGCTTACTGGGCTTGGTGTTCAACACTTGTCCCATTACCTGGCAGAGGCGGAACAAACCGGGGGAAGGAAGACATGTGTGTGCTCGGACCACCCGCGCTGTAGTCCAGAGGGGGAAAGGAAGACATGTATGTGCTCGGACCACCCGCGCTGTAGTCCAGAGGGGGGAAGGCAAGACCAACAAAGGAAATGATGGCTGGGGATCCAGAAGAAAGCCGTGGAGTATTAGACCTCCCGTATCTGGCTTTCTAGTTTACATCCAAACTTGATAGGCCACTTATAAAAACTGAAATCAATTAATACCAATTTGGCAGGGGACACTAGTGTACTTCCACGAGCCAACATCCAAAGCTAGAATAAATGGGAAATCATTATTGTCCACTTTAATTATCAATAACCTCAAAGACATGAAGAATTAGGCAGACCATACAAGTTAACAATCACCCTTCCTCCAGAGATAGCCTAAGACCTCTTGGCAATGACAATCAATGAAACTCAAACAGAAAGATGCCTCTGGATACGCGCCCTCACTGCCTTTTATCTTCCATTGAGAGTGCCAGGTAAGCTGAACCCAGTGCGGCCATGCGCCTTGGCCAGAAAAGCGCCTTTTCGCAGTGGGCAACAGCTAATACAGACATCCAGCTGGTCAAAATGCTGAGAACAAATGACTGTTGGGGGCTCAGGTCTAAACAGGACATCTGTATCACCATCCCTAGGACTCAAAAAACATCGCAGAAGGGGAAGCAGAAAGGTGTTAAGAACTAAAGGATGAGCAGGAATCCTGTGAAATGCTGTCTTCTGCATATGGCCTGGCTGATGGAGTCACGATGCGGCTATCTGCACAAGAGCTGCACACGTGTACACACACACACACACACACACACTGAAAGAAGGAGGGGACTCATTGGGAAGGAGGGGTCTGCAGGGGCAGGAGGGGTAAGAGAGTAAAGGATGACTGTGCTCATATTGCAGGCATGAATGAAACAGAAGCTGAACTAAGATGGGTAGGGTAAGGATAAAAATGAGGCAAGCAGCCTAACCAGGGCCGCCCGGGCTATCTTCCACCTTTGCAATGTAGCCCGTGTGTCTATGAACTGAAAATTGGTATGATGAGACTGAATGGCATCATCTTGGAGAACGTTAAGAAGTAGAGGGGAGACAACACAGCATGTCAGACCCATGGTGATGCATGGCTAGGTGCTGGGCGGAACTGCCTAGTTCCCAGAAGTGAAAAACAGAAACATCTCCACTTTGAGATTTCTGACTCCCCAGGCACAAAGCTGAATTCTTCCTTCTCTTTCAAAATCTGCTTTTCCTCTGAAAGTCATTATCCTGGTAAATAGTCCTCACCTTCACTGCTACTAAACCAAAACTTAGGCCTCTTTCTTAGTTGATTATTAATTCATCCTTCCCCATCACTAGCCCTTGGATAACCAATAAGAACTATGGATTCTACTTTCAAATGTTCTCTTGGCTCCCATTGTCAGTACCTTGCATTACCTGGCCCATGCTACTGCTTAAAGTCCAAGGTCTGAGCGACTGGACAGAATAGAAGATTATTTCTTCAACCACAGAGCTCAAGGAGAGCTGGTGATTAGACTCCTCGTGCCAACAATTGTTCGGGGACCTTGGCCCTTGTATCCCGTGACTTTGTCATATCCTAGGGAGAGCTTTGGAGTCCTCTGCCGCGTACACAGCTTCAGTCTAGCATGAGAGAACAGAGAAGCTTGCCGGAAGCAGAAACAGCAAGCATCACATCCGTGCTCACAGTGTTGACCAGGGCTCCACTGTGTTGCCTCTCACCATTGTGAGGAGGCTGGAGAGTTAATCGAACTCCTGGGCCGGGAAGAAAAAGGAAGCCTGGTTAGACTTACGCTTGGCATCAGCCTCCTTGTCTGTAAATCTCCTCTCTTCCGCTCTTGACCTAACTGGCCCCCGCCAAGCCTTTCTCCACGCTGCAGACAGGATGGGGGAAAGTGCTGATCACACTTTTCTCCCTCATAGAGCTCTCTAGTGGTCATCGCTGCTTGTTAAATCCTTTTCACAGAGTACCAGTTCGGGCTGTGTGTGAGAAGTAAAACCACCGCACCAAGGGATAAAAGAATTATTAAAGAGGACATACGTCACCCAACTGTGATGGAGCCGCGAACGGATACTGCTGCCTCCGTGTCTACTCCCAAGCCTAAAATTCTAAGTCAGTTGGGCTGCTGAGTGGAAGGCAAGCTAAATGCAGGCAAGAGTCCGGTGAGGATGAACTGGGGCTCCCATGGACAGATGGGGCTGTGTCTGTCTCTTCCTAGCTGCAGTTTCAGCTGTAGCCCTGGAGCTGCATGTGCACGCAGCCCCTGGCCTTGAAGGAACTGAGAAGATCTGGGGAAAGCTGGAGGGCCCACAGATCTGTGTGTCATTCAACACCAACAAAATGAATGAGCAGACTCATCCCTGGCTGCCCCCGGACCTGGAGCCATCCACCAGTGCTCAGAACATGCATGGGACAACTCCTGCTTCCCTTCTGCAACCAGCTTTCCCACAAAATGTCTCCCAAGGTGTACAGTAACCCAGAACCAACAAACAGAGCTCAAAGCCAGCACACATGGCTGAGAAAGCCAGGAACGGTCTAGCCTGGTCTATTTCTCCAGCCTCATCTGTGTGAGCTTCGTCATTTACCATTGCCCCCCCTTAGCATTCTTTCTTTAAAATACTTTAAAAACTCTTTAAAATACTTTAATTTTTTTACTTTAAAATACTTTAAAATTTTTAAAATACTTTAAAAATTCTTTAAAGACTGCTCTTCTAGAGGACCCGGGTTCAATTCTCAGCACCCATATGGCAACTTACAACTGTCTGTAACTCCAGGATCCAGCACCCTCACACAGATATACATACAGGCTAAAACACCAATAAAATAATTTTAAAAAATAATATTGTATTAGTATGTGCTATTTCAGTATCTTTTAAATAACACACAATGTCTTTTTTACTTCTTGAGAAATCTCTATTGTGTAAGACACCACGTTTTCTTTGCCTAGCTCTCTGTTGACATACACCTAAGGAGATTTCTAATTGGCTCTTGTGAATACTGTCATAATAAACATGGATGTACAGGTGTTTCCCTAGTACACTGACTTTGATTCTTAAGGGATATATACCGAATCACATGGAAGTTCTCTTTTTAATATTTTGAGGAATCCCCTTCCTGGTTTTCATCAAGGCTCGACTAGTCTGCATTCCCATCAACAATGTATAAAGATACTTTCCCTACCCTAGCCCTGCAACACATCTCAGGCCACTTGCCTAGAAATGATTATTCATTCCAACCCTTCTTTAAAATTCTGAGGGGCTTGGGGCATAGACCAGTTGGTAAAGGGCAAACACAAGAACCCAGTGATATCCCCAGAACTCGTGTTTTAACAATCTTGCCATGGGGCCGGGAAACCAGCTTGGTGGGTAGGAGTGCTTGCTGCTCTTTAAGAAGATTGGAGCTCTGTTCCCAGTGGCTCACAAACGTCCTCTCACTCCCATTACAAGGAGATCTGATGCCCCTGCTGGCCACTGGAGGCACCTACGTCTACATGCGTAAACACATCCATAGTCATACACACGTAAGCATAAATAAATAACATCTTTAAAAATAAAAGCAGCACATAGAGGCACACACTTGTAATGCCAGCACTGGGGAAACAAAGACAGGCAGATCTAGGGAGCCTAGTCTACATGGGACATTCCAGGTCAGTGAGAGACCCTGTTTTTATGAAGGGGGAAGGAGATGGCACCTAAGAAGGACACTCAAGGTTGTAATTTGATACACACAAGCACACACAGAGAGAGACACACGCATGCACACACACACATACACACACACACACACACACACACACACACACACTAAACACTGTGTCCACATTCAGGCTTGCATTTCATTACAAGCACCAGGAAGAAAGGAAGAAAGAGCACAGCATATAGTATATCCAGACCAGGGCAAAATACCTAGGACACAGAAGGCTCCCAATAAGTACGCAATGTAGGGACATCAGCTGATGTGTCGTCAGCGGACATTTTCTTGTATATAATTCCAATAAGAGCACACAGAGCTGATATTCGCTTAGCTTTAGTTTCAGAGAAGCTCTACACTCCAAGCCTGACATTCACTTTCATTGCCCTCCTCCTAAATCTTCAATGCCTGAGAACTACCCAATGAAGTTCTCACTAAAGAGATATTGGCCACTAAATTATTCTGTATTAGCAACAGGGAAGATCAGGAATTCTTCCTTTGGAGATTTATTACAAATAGTATTCAGTTAACATCTCTACAGTATATTAGAACCACCTGCCCAAAAGCCAGGAGAGGGCTTCTAGGGCCCTTTAGGGAAATCCCAGCGCAATGAGCCTCTCAAAGTTATTTTACTAGCATAGTCGTGTAAGATTTATCATCTTTGGGAATTCTTAATTGCTGAGGCCAGAAGCTCCCCAGAGGGTGCTCGCACCATGGTGAGGTCCCTACTCTGTTTTCACTCTCTCGTGCTGAAGGGGAAGTGGGGACGGTAGCTGCGCACTGTGATTTGCTCTTCCTTTCAAGAAATAATTTTGGGTATTTTCTGCAGAATAAGTGCTGGAGAGATACAAAGATAACCAAAGAGACTCCAAATCTAGTTCAAGGAAAGGCCATTTCTAGTTCAAAGAAATATACGGGGCCAGTATTTCCTTAGAAGCACTAAAAAATGGCAGCTGCTAATTCTAAAAATGTAAGCACCACCAGGTATGATTGCCCTCTCCTTGAGTAGATTTTAAGTCCAGTAGAGAGGTGTTGGTTACAGTAATCACCCCTCGCCAAGGAAACTTCTCTTTGCAGCACACAGAGACCTACAAGCATTTTGAATCTACAAGCATTCAAAATGCAGAGTTGCGGAGTCCAGTCTCAATGGATGCATCTACAATACAACCACCACACCTAAAGTCCAGGGATCGTTGTGGAAGAAGTGGGGGAGGGGGGGGATTTTCAGAGCCAGAGGATTGCGTCTTCTAGTAACATTGAAGCTTCACTCGGAAAGTCTCACCAACAAACATGAGCTGAACGGGGACAACACTAAGAGACACTGCCAAACAGGACAGGCTCAACCCCACACAAAGAAGTACAGGCAACCAAGAAATGCTGAGAGCAGATGGGTGTGAGGGGGGATAGTCTTCCCCAATGTGATGATGGGAATGAGGATGGCTCCCATTGGCCCATATGTTTGAATGCTTGATCCCCAGTGAGTGGAACTGTTTGGGAAGGATTAGGTAGCATGGCCTTGTTGGAGAGAATGTTGATAAGCACACTAAGGTGTGGCTATTAATAGGGTGCCCATGCTCCTATGGATGGCCCCCACTCGTGCATACAGGACTAGACTCGGTAGAGGTTATAAAATGAACAAAAAGGACATAAATGTAGGAGGAAGACATGTTGGGGACCCTGGGGAGAATAGGAAGGAGTGGATATGATCAAGATACATTGGATGGCAGGTATGGTGGCACACACCTTTAATCCCAGCACTGGGGAGACAGAGGCAGGCAGATTTCTGTGAGTTCAAAGCCAGTTTGGTCTACATAGTGAGTTCCAGGCCAGTCAGAACTATGTGAGACCCTGTCTCAAAAAGAAAAAAAAATGGGGGAATGCCTAAAATGGTGGTCATAATAATAACTGATCAAAATAGAAGATAAGACAGAGAAAGCTAGAGTCACAGAATATATGTGAAACCAAGCTTGATTCAAATACTGACAGCAAATCTCAGTGAAATTTTTAGGTTCCAAAGGAGCCTATCAGGGGAAAGATGGATGCTACACTGAGGTTGAGCCAGGAGAAATGACACAGGGCGCCCAACAGAAGACAGACAAGCATCGGGAAGGTGCAGACAACCTGTATCGGAGCCTGGCTTTACATCCTAAGTAGGAGGGCAGGGGGCTTCATCCTCAGGCCGTTGTCTGTCCTCTTTCCATAGATTTCCCAGGAGTTGGAGTGCATGGATTGGAGGCAGTTTATGATCCTTTGTGTCATAATGTTTGATCAGAGGAGAAGCTTTTATGATACTTTACAGTACATAGTAGTTAAATTGAACAAATATTATGACCACAATAAAACACATTCTTATCACTGGAACATAAATCAGTAATAGCTACATCATGAGGGAGTTTCCCCCAAGACCAGGGACACAGCTCGAAGCGATGTGGGGGGAGATGTTTAAAGGAGAAACCAAAGCATCAACTCTCAGTCAAAAGCCAAACACCACAAAACTAAAACCTGCTCCCTCCAGGGCTTCAGTGCTGCTTCATAGACCTCTCAGAGAAGCTTTTCCCTCTAACCCAGCACTAAAAAGCCACCAAAATAAAGCCCATTAAAAAGGACTCCAGTGGAGTGGCTCACTTGCCGTAAACTGCAGCGGGCTTTGGAGCTCAGGGGAGACTCGCTCCTGCCACCCACAGCCTGGCAGGGGCCCAGCTCCACACCAGTGCACACTTTTCCAATTAGAAGCCGAAGATTCCCATCAGAGGTCAGGACTCGCGTTCCATTCTGCTGGTGTGGAAGAAACTCTTCATGGAAGAACATGCCCATGCCTCAGGTCCTCAAAGCTCTTTGGAAGAACGAGAGGCTGCTCCCATTGACAGGGAAGGCTCGCTTTTTCTTCCTTTGTTTTCATGTCTTAAAGCTTGCAACTTCTTGAAGCAGTGGAATCAAAGGTTGCATCCCATAGTGATCTGATAGGCACTCCTTATTTATAGACTCTTTGGAAATGACAGGCATTTGAGGGCAAGTGAAATGTCCACATTCTAGCTTTTTCCACAACTTACCAGAGAAGGCAATGGAAGAACTTTAAAGGAACACAGCCATAGGCAGGACTGCTCTTAACTCAAAGACAGACAAACTCCTGTATTAAAAATGGCTACCTCACACTGAGCGCTGTAGCACAGACCTGTAATCCCAGTGCTCAGGAGGCTGAGCCAGAAAGATCATGAATTCAAGGCCAGCCTGGGCTACATAGCAAGACTTTATCTCAAAAAAAGAAAATGAAAAAACAATGATCTCTCCTTTTCTTCCTTTCTTTTTTTAACTGTTGTTTTTACAGGAATTTTTGGATGAATTTCTAAGATTCAAGACCATCAATTAACCCCCAAAGTTTAAAATGCTGGTTTACTGTCTAATTCCTCTATAGTGCAAAACTAGTGCGTATGAGCACTCAGCCTGTGCTAGCCACGCATGAAGAGCTCACTTTTTCCCAGTCTTCTAAGTAAAGAAGCTGAGCCTTGAATGGTTTCATACAGTTGCCCAAAGTCGCCCTGCCGAGAAGAGGAGATTGAAGTACCCCCCCAATCTGGAGTTCGTTGCTATGGCAAAGAGCCTCCCTGGAAAGCAGCAACAAGAGAGGCCCTCCTGCAGCAGCCCTATACCCACTGCTGACTCCAGACAAACCTTGGTCTGTTAGGAATGTTGGTCACTATACCTGCACGTCATTGCGATCGTCCCTCTCTATTACAGAAAGCATGTATAAGGAAGGGACGGTGACACTGTATTGTCTTTAGCAGTGGTGACTTGTTCTGCTCTGGTTAGACAAGCTGCTCACTGACTTTAGCTAATGCAGAGAGCTCGCCAGTTCTTCTGAAACTGAAGTTTATTGTCTCAAAAGGCCCATCAAGGGCCATCTGAAAGGAACTTGTTCATTTGTGTCTGTTCGTGGCTTGCTGCTTTCTTATTACAGCTGTTGTTAGTGTTTGCCACATCTGTGTGCCCCAGACAGCCAACGCAGCCTCCTGGTCCTCATGAGCATTGCCTTTGTGAGCTGCGCCAACATAGCCCTGACTTCAGCCTCCTCTCTCGAACTTTTATCAGCGTATGAGTTTTCACAAGAGGACACTGCCGTTTCTATTACATGTAAAGAGAAGTGTGGATCAGCTTTCAGATACAGCTTTCTGTTTACTCATGTAGTGATCCATTCGGGAGATGGGCCCAAGGAAGCAAGGGGGTTGAGGTTACTGCTAACATCACATCTACACTGCTGAGAGAGACAAAGAGACAGAGACAGACAGACAGACAGAAACAGAGGGAGGGAGAGAGGGAGGGAGTGTGGGAGAGAGGGAGG
>LOJH01043846.1:2708-13914 GCA_001685095.1 Ellobius talpinus | reverse complement strand
GGGAATTGGGAGGAGGGGAGAAGGTGGAAATTTTTTAATAATAATAAAAAAAATAAAAAATGAAAAAAAGAAATAAAGGAATTATGTTTTGAAAAGATAAAACAAGGGTTGGAGATGTGACCCAATGGTACAGTGTTTGCATAGCACATGTGAGATCCTGGGTTCCATGCCCAGCATTCTCCCACCCCCGAAAAAAGCATAGTAAAGGTCAATTAAACTTCTCTGGTTCTCACATCTTGTTAGGTGGCAGAACCAGAACTCCAACCCTAACTCCCTGACCTCAAATCCTGGTTCTTAGCACCGGGCACCTCTCCTTGACATGCAGCAAGTTTGTCCCACCTTCCCTTATAGTAACTTGAATTCTGTGTAATCCGTGGTAATGATTATTAATTCTATTAAGAATAGTTCTTCAAAGCGTTATTTCTTAAAATGTTAATTGAGTAGATGAACTTTCCCATCTAGCTATTTTCAACAGTTAACACTGATCAAATTTCACAGAAAATTTCCAAGACTCAATTTTCATTTTCTTTCCAGTAGTCTTCATTATACCTACTTGTGAAGATATAATTGAGACAGCTTCTAAAATAGCAACCAGAAAGCCAAACATACAGTTATATATTCAACAAACGTAGGCACTTCTTCCTTCTCTTATTCTTGGAATATGCTGAAAGCTAGAAATGGAAGATATTCAAAAAGCAAAGAAAATGCTGGTAAGGAGAGAGCGAAAAAGAATTTCTCGCACTGTTGGTAGGAGTGTATTGTTATAGCCATCATAGAGAATGGTATGAGAGCAGCTCAAAAAGTACCAGACAGGTAAAAACACAAAATAATAAGCTTGCCTTGTGATATGGGTCTCATATATCCAATTGGGTACTAGCCTACCGGAGATATTAGCATGCCATGGTTATTGGAGCAATATCTACAATAACTTTTGGGTCAGTCTAAGTACCCATCAACCAAAGAAGACCAAACCAAGCAAAACCAAACAACCCCCAAAACTAAAATTATGTATTTGCAGCAAATTACACAGAGCTAGAGAACTTATATTAATTGAAATAAGCCAAAAAACCCAAAATATTAATGATTTATTTCATATATCAAAGGTAAAAAAATCTATCTAGAGATCAGGAATGATGTTGGGACTAAGGCAGATAGAGGGAGTTTTATCTGATTAGTTCACATGTATGGCATGCACTGAAATATCACAATGAATGTTACTGATATGTGTGATTAAATTATGATAATCAAAACCAAAATATTTAAATCATTCTAAGGAGGCAGATTTGCTTTCATATTTTCTTAAATTTCTTGGTATGAAAGTGAAAATAAATGACTTTGGATCAAAAATAAAGTAAGTTCATGCCAAATAAAATATCAAAATTTAATGGTAATATAACTAGAGATTTTTACTTTGAAATGGGGTTATGTTGAAAGAAAATTACATTTTTTACCAAATCTATTTCTGCTGTGGAAAAGAAAATTGTTTTTATTAATAGTGTGCCAATTTAAAAATATATTCTTAAATATTTATGAGCATAAGGTAAAGGTCAGAAAGTCTAATTAATGTCAATGGTTAGTTTATTTTTGCTTTACTGAAGGGTATAAACTATACCTTGTCACCACGGGTGCACAGGAATCTCAGTTTCTTGATTGACCTGCGCTTCAACTCATTCTCGAGAATACTGGACTGTAGGGACCGCACTTCAACAGCCTTTTGGTCCCATCCGGTGATTCTCTGTGTGCACTCAAAAGCTATAATACAAATGGAAATATCAAAAGACCTTTTAGTTTTTGTAGAAGTGTGGTAAAACTCATGAATTATCTATAGATCCCACAGTGATCCACATTGACTTGCTAGATCTTTGTTGATGCTTCTATTAGGATATTGTAAGACCATAGACTAACCCAAGAGTTAACAACTTTGTTTGTAGACATTCTGATAAACCCATGATTTAAAAAAAATGGTTAGTGTAGGTGAAGTACAGTGTCACACCAGATATGGGTTGAGGAGTCCCAATACAATATTGTAGCATACATGGAAAACTGATTCATAAACAAGTTAAAACAAGGGCAGAGAGAGAAGCTATGGAGCTGCCAGAGTCAGACATGTCAAAACTTTGCTGGAAAGCCACTGCCGTGTGGCGATACACAGATTAATAGTAATGGATTAAATTAATATGTAATAGTTAACCAATAAGAAAATAGAGCTAATGGGCCAAGCAGTGATTTAATTAAGACAGTTTCTGTGTGATTACTTTGGATCTAAGCTGGCCAGGAGGCCAGGAACCAACAGGTGGCTTGCTCCTCCAACAGACTTGAGTCACTCTAATGTCACTGAGTAATTGTCCTGCTAGAAGCAGAACTCAGAGTTGTTGTCGAGGAAAATGGTATTGCATTTTAAACTTCTTAGGCCTGTTTTATAATCCTTTGTGACAATATCATTTATGAAAATACTATCTGAAAGCAGAGTGCTTATTATTAAACATCCATATACTTCCTGTATTCTGTGAAGTATTTTATGGCCAAAGCAGTAAAATTATTAAATGTCTGACTTTCAAGCTACTATTTTTATGTAATTTATAGGGAATAAACTTCCATACATAAAGTAAATTGTATCATTTAAAATTGCAAACATTTTAACTGCAGGTAAAACACAACAAAATCTGGCACTTTGATTACTGAAAGCAGAATTCTTTAATCTATTATTTTGCTTTATTTGAAGGGGGAAAATTGGTGTCACTATAACTATGTCTTTTATAAAAAAAATCACCCATTTTTATCAAATGCTCCCAGGTACTTTTGTTTAAACCAAAATTAACCTGCTGTATTCTACATTAAATTTACATAAAATAACATATGGAAGACTAGGTAAACTGTAAAAGTAACTAGCAAATGCATACTGGGAGAAATGTGGCTTACCTCAAAGAAAAGTTCAAAGCATGTATTATCCCTGTTTTCACTAAAATGAAAGCTATTACTTGTATGATATTGATATCAATTTTTTTTCTAAATTTCTATGATATTTTGACTATGAAAAATAACTGTTCTGAAATAACTTTATTAGTGTAATATAGGGTCCTAATTAAATTTTGCCACAGGAAGTATGAAGAACTAATGGCCTGCCTTACAGTAACTAGTAACAGAATTAGCATGTATGAATTTGAGTATTTTACTCACATGACTACTATATAAAAATAGTATTCTCAACAGCCATACAGAGCCAAACTCTCTAATTTAATACAGCCTGTTTACTGAGTCAAATACCCAGTGTTTATATCATCACACATCCACTTAACCTAGTTTGTTTTCTGAAATCTTGAAGTAAAGATTTTTGGTAAAACTTTTTATAATTCTTATACTTCTGTACAAATATTTGGGGATAAAAAACATTGTCATTTTTATTGAAAACATCATAGATTAATGAAATGTAAATTTTAGTTTAGGAAAATTTGGATTTAAGCTAGTTGTTAATATCAAGGTGTTTGGAGTTAGAAAACAGACTGAGTTCTTTCATTGATATTAGTGTTATATTGTAATATATTCTCAATATGCACTAAACAATAACATCATGGGCTTATAGTGCTATAATTTGTTTTATACAACCATGTCTTTCAAATTCTACCAAGTGAAATTAGCTTTTTGATCTAGGTTAGAAATTTTCTTGCCTGAGAACCAGAGATTATATAGACATTGAAGATCCCTTTTACTCTTGTGATTACCTAGTGGCTTGAATACTAGGGTTATGCGCATTTGAACTTGGCTACCTGACTTTCATTTCTGGTTCATATACTTTTTGAGGTTCTGGGGATGCATTCTTTCTCTAGGTTGCATCACTACATTCTACTTGACATAGTATTCCTAAAAGTATTACTATTAAAGATATAACATGACTCATCGCTTTTACTTCCTTTTGCCCTAGATCCATCAATTTGTACCATAAGCATTTAGTGTCTGTCATTTATAATGGTTTTAAACCCTCTGTGAATTCTTATATGTTTTAAGAAATTAGGGTAGGTTTTCAGGACAATCCTTAACATTGAAAGATTTTACAGATGCAATGCAAAAAACTATCACTCATAGAAAAATTGTCCAAAAATGAGTTCTTTCAAACTGGTCATTAAAATATTGTGGGTGTCACTTTTCTTTTTCACTGTACAGACATTTTAGAGGATTCTGTTATCTGTTTGGACAAATAGCTTTTTTACCCTTCCTTTTCCATCTCTTTTGTATAACCCACTGTCTCTTCAAACACACAAACACACACACACACACACACAAGGCGGGGGAGTTGCCATTCATTTTATCATTCTATCATTTACCCAAGCTAACATTTTAACTATTGGTATGCATTCTATTTTCTAGCCTCTAAACACTGGAAACATACAAAAGAATCTCAAATTATGATAATTTCCCAGACCAGTAGCCCTAGGCTATTTAGAGAAATAAAGTGTTCTGGTCAGAAAAAAAATGGATTTCCATGTTGCCACCTACCTGGATGGCAAATAACAGGTATTCCAGGTAGTTCTATCTGTCTTTTTATATAACTGATTTCACATAAATACTACTCTATAAACAGAACATTGATGACTAGACAAAATAGAGTCCCTTTTAAATGTGCAAGACTTTAAATTATCCATCAGTGCTTTAAGGAAAAAACAAACAATTCTGGAAACCTTATTTAGGACACATTTTATACTCTTCAAACTTCTTGGTCTCATCTGAGAGAAAGAAATTGATACATACCTATAGAAGATGGTATATCTTTCCACACTTCAAGGATCTTCTTGTAGAGTTGTTCATTTGCTTCCTCAGAGGCAGCTTCAGCATTGAAGGAGAGCATCACGCCAATTCCCAGGCCATCAGGTAAAATGATGATGTTCTGTGATATAATGATTTCCAGGGATTGGTATTATGTTTCATAAAGATTTTTCTGTCCAGGATTTTATCACTATTACATTAATTGAAGCAACTATGCCTTTAATTGAAGACCAAAAAATGTTCAACATGCAGGAAGGAAGGTAACCTCCGTTTCTAAATTCAACAGAATGAGATAAACCAAATATTTGAGAAGAGTTGGTTTCTATTATGTCATGAAGCCTTTGATTTTAATTCTCTATTTTTGCTTAGGATAATGATTTGGAAAAAATAAGTAAAGCTGAACTTCCAACACAGTGAAATATTTTGAAATGCCACAAAAGTATTGTTTATTGTAATAGGAAAATAATACAGGTCTGAATTTAAGATTCATTTCCAAAACTAAGCAATATTTTCATAATGAATATGTTAGCCACGTAACAAATCATATACATAATTCTTGATCATCAGCAAATTTGTGAAAAAAGGGAAAATAACCCTCAAATAACTTGAGCTTAAAATGTTTTAAGGGACAACTTTTAATACTGTTTATGGCTTGTTTAATTATATTTGTCCCCTATTCAAGAAAACATAGACTGTCTCATTCAAGTCACATATTACCATAGGCTCAATATACAAATTCAGAAGTGTTGGTTGGCAAAATAAGGAAATACTAAGAGATAACTAAATATTTCTAAATTTTTTGATTCATAAATGAGAAAATTTGTTTAGAACACAGATATTATGCCAATGACAGTATTTCTCTGATAAATTTTTAAAAGTGTGTTTTTCCAAATTAGCAAGTTATAGGTAAAGAAAAGATCAGAAACTATACTTGCCAAAGCCAGCGTACTCAGGCCAAGTGCTTGAGGCCATGTCTCAGCAACAACAATCCTCAAAACTAAAATGGGAATCCAGAGGCGAAACGCAATTTTAATGCGTTCCCTGGGCACTTGCATGAGCAGTTGAATCAGAAACCAGATAATAAAAAATGAAAGAAAATCCAAGAAATAAAGTTGTCTCAAGAAAATCTGTTTGTAATAAAAAGGGAGTGTTGCGAGTCCAGACAGCCTCTGAGGTAATTCCCTTGCTTCTTGGATGCTTGTTGATATTCTTCAGCACGTGTAGCTTCCCTGTAACATTAGAGCCTTTGTAAACTAGCACTTTGGAGAAAATATTATTTTTAGGACATTCTCTTTTAGAAGACACCCTCCTCTCCCTTATATTAGAGTCCTTTCTATTTTAGTGGGTCAAGACACTAGGGAATTTGTCTAAAAATACGTTTGCGTATATATGAGGGATCCTAATTAGGTCAGAAAATGATTTGTGAAATCTTGTTTTTTCAACCTCGTTTCTATAGTTAATTAACTGATTTTCTAAAGCAAATAATTTCCCTGCTCATTATTTAGATTTAAACTTCTTTAATGATTTTATTTTTCAAACCAGTGTCTAGTATATCCTAGGCTGGCTTCAAATTTGCTAAATAGCTAATGCTAGTAATAATATTTCCAAACTTCCTGCCTACACTTCCAAAGTTATGGGATTATATGTGTGCATTAAGATGCCTGGTTGGACTTTTCAGTAAGTGTTAACTTAAGCCAACATTCCAGTATTCATTATTGAACTGGCTTCCGAACAAGGATATCTGTTATGATGATAAATAAGATGCAGGAAGCTACAGAGACAACTTAAATATAGTTATATGTTTTTCAAAATTATTTTGTCGTTTTGACTGAGTTTGTGTTTAATATTCTCACAGGACAAACTGTAAATTTTCTATATAGGCAGCTACTGGGTCATTAGCTAATGATTGCCAGTTTCACCAAAATGCCTTTAAAGATGTCTTCACCAATGTTCTGCTGATTGTTTTATGTAATTGTTTTAATTGCATTATTAGAGACATGCTGTATTCCTAAAATATTCAAGATATCACACAAATTGAGTGACTTAAAATACACAAATGTTATACAGAATGATAAACTGCTGAAATGTTAAGATTCAGCAAGCTCAGTATCTTAAAGGAGATGAAGAAAAAGAACGGCGGTGGTGGCACACACCTTTAATCCTAGCACTCAGGAGGCAGAGAGAGGAAGCTTTCTATGTGTTGGAGGCCAGCCTGGTCGACGCAGTGATTTTCAGGACAGGCTCTAAATGCTAAAGAGAAACCCTGTCTCCAAAACCCAAAAAAAGCAAAAATCAAAACAAACAAAAAACCAAAATCAAAATAAAAAAACTAAAACAACAACAACAACAACTGGCAAAGGCATTCCTTTAAATATAATTTTCAACAAGGAAAGTCATCAATTCCATGATAAATATTTTGTATGATGCACTTGGTGTGGTATGATGTTATCGTCAAGCTCTTTATATTAATGATGAGTGTTTTCACAACCATTCACAAGTTAGATCTTGACTTTTATTTACATGCTAAAAATTGTAGAGCATTTACTTTAAAAATACTGAATCTTTTCATCAGAAATTCCCAAATATATTGAATATCATAAATGAATTTGAAAGTAATTTGCTGTAGTCTATAGAAAATGCAATAAAGAGGGGAGTACACATAATTATGTAATTCTGCTATTGATTTCTTAACACAATGTATTAGTACATTACAGGGTATAGAAATTCTAAAGCCAATGGAAAAGCATCCTAGAGCCAATTAGTCTAAATGCACAAAGATAAACAGATAGAGAATGTAGAAAGCCATTAAAGGGAGAAAGACCTCAATTAGTTTCACTTGATAATGACCAGATGGTGGTGTGGGCTTGAGTTGATCAGATCTGGTTAATCAATATAACTGGATTTTAAAGGTTACATGTATTCATTAATAATAAAATCATTAGGGTCAAACAAAATCTGTCTGCAGACTGCATTTAAATACCTGGAAAATGAAACCATTAGTGATTCTTATTTATGTAGCAACACTTTCTGATATGCTTACTTGTTAGATCTCTACACCTTCAAACACACACGTACCTACAGGCAAAATATCAATGCACATGAAGTAAAAATAAATATCACTTTAAAAGTAAAAGAAATGAAAGAAAGTTGCACTTTAAACTTTTGAAGTTCTGATAACTGGAAAAATTCAGTGTTTACAGTAAGTCCAAGGGATCTGAAGGTGTTATCTTACATTATTTGGCAAGGTCACATCAGACATAACTTCAGATTCTGCATCTATGATGTGGTAACCATTAGCTGAGCTGAAGAAAATCTTCAGTGTTTTCTCAGAACCAACAGCCAGGTCAACTGTCACTGGCTTAAGGTCAAGAGTTGGAAACACCTGAAAAGATAAAAGCAAACATGGCCCAAAGGCCAAAATGACATTTTGACTAGGCAAAGATTTCCCTATTCTTTTGCTATATTTACAAGTTTATAAAACTCAGATGGATGTTTATGATTGGCTGATTGATTGATGATCCTGGTAACTGAACCTATGGTTTCCTACAAGCTACAATGACCAAACTGTTATGACCCTCAGAACTGCATATGGCCTTGTTCTCTCTTTAGTGGCCCTTAAGTTCCTTGCCTTGAGCTTCAGCAAATGAAGGAGCTCATCTGGTCTCTTAAACCGGTTCGCTGGATCAGCTGCCTTTATTTTTGCCAATATTCGTATATAGGCTTCATAGGACATGTAGTCTCCTTCAGAGTCTGCTGATTGATCAATGCATACTTGGTAAGGAATGAAAAAAGCCACACACATTAACCTATGGTAGACAGACTATCCTCTAAGACTCCTATGTTTTATAGTCTAAGGAAACAGAAAGGCAAACAGGATTCTTTGCCGAGGTCAGCTTACACAAATGACTGAGCATCACAGGATTCACAATAATGTGGTTTTTAGGTGAGCATCAGAAATGGAAATGAGAAGTTGACAGGAACTGGCTAGACTTATTGTTGTACTTATCTCTTTGTTTTCCAGTTCCATACCAGGTAGCGCTGACAAGCCAGCAGACACCCAAGAATTAACCCATATCCAAATGTTGACAGCTGAACCAAGACCCAGTTTAGGCAGATCAGATCAGGGATGCTATATCTGTCATGGTAGACTGACTGTCTATATAGTAGCCATTCTATCTACAAAGAGGACACTGCAAACAGTGGAAAGAGTTCTTGAGGAAAATTCATATGTGTTTTACCATGATCAGTGTATCTATATATGATGTTTGGGCCTAAAAATAGAACCTCATCTAAGATACAAATGTATTTTATGAATGTCTTGAAGTCTATCAGGATGTGTTTCTATAAGAGTTTTGTGAAATCTGTAGGTGGACTGAGTAGTTCAGTATCACAGGGAACATTTGTTAAAAATCAGGTTCTCAGGCCCCACTGCAGAACCACTAATTCAGTCTGGAGTTGGGTCTGAGAGCCAAACATTTAACAAATGCTTCCAGTGATTCTGATGCCTATAATAAGAAAGATAAAATAGCTACTTGCCTTTTGTAAAAATGTATCCTATTTAAATAGAACTCAATTTATGGGAAAGGGAAAAACTCAGCAGCAGATTATTTGGGCCATTAGATGGCTAGCTTCCACAGCTGATGCATAAAAGGGCAGTGAAATCTTTACATGTGAAGCACACTGCTGTGCCTACCCGCTATGTCCCAGAATAGTTCTCCAGAGAAGAAATAAAGACCCCACTTCCTTCCCCCACCCACCTATTGTACTGATATCTGGAGCAAGGCTTTTCTCACCCCTCTTCCAATGTGGCTTCCTCAGTATCTCCACATCTCTTCTTACCTTCCCTCTACTCCCCACCCCCAACTAAGAGAGAACAGGGACTTTCCCAGCTTCAAGTTATTGAGGTGGCACCTGAAGCCTGTGTTTTGGCCTCTAGAAGTGAAGATCTTCATGTTGACTACAGGAAATGGGAGTGAGGAGCTGGTGGGGATGTCCTGTAAGGGGAGGGGTTGGGGACATCCCTCAAACTCTCCCTTGCTGTGGCGCCTGTGGATTTTCTAAAAAGGGGTTAAATGATAATTATTGACATGATATATTCAAATTGCAATAACTGTAGCCGAATGGTATGTATTTCCACATCTACATTACAAACTACTATTTTGTTTATAATTTCTTCTTTAGAGAAAACAGTATTATGCAAATGAAATGGTCACTCACTTTAATAGCAGTGCTTTCATCAAAGGATTTTGGTGCCCAGGCATAAAGGTGAATTGATGATTTCAAAGCAACTGCAATATATGTTGTTTCCTCATGTTGAACTATAATGGCAACATACAAAAAGTCATACATCAGAATTAACAAGAACACTCAGGTGTTTATATTTATTATCACAAATGAAATGACCACAATGTTAAGAGCTAACACTGCATATTTTTAGAAAAGCTACTTGGCTGGAATTGTATTCTTGTCATTCAATATTAATATCACTGCATATAAGTGCATTTCATTCTTATTATACACTATAACAAAATAAGAGATAAAAATAATGATTTAGTAAGTTTGAGTAGCACATAGCTGTTATCGTAACACCTGGGAGGCTCAGGAGGGAAGAGTCTATCTAAGAAATCTAAGGACTGGGAGTATAGATTAGTGGTAAAGTGTTTTGGTAGTATGTGCAAGGGTCAGAGTTTCATTCTTAGCAGATAATAAGATTTTACAATAAGTCAAAATAAATGAAAACACTTTCCACATTCATGAATAGGTAGATTTTTAAGTGTAATTATCTAAAATAATCTCTACAGATTAAATGCAGTCTGTTGAAATCTCAATTTGTGCTCTAGAAATAAAGAGGCTATTCCTAAATGGTTCATAGAATCTCATAAACGCTCTGACTCTTCAGAAAAGTCTTCCCTTTCAAAAGCCCAAAGTTGCAGTACAGCCATTTGCTCATGTCAAAGTTTTCTAAAAATTATACTATTAGTACTTAATAAAATACCATTCAGTCATAAGAAAATTGAGATTATGTTTTCAGAAGTAGATATATCTAGAGATGATAAGTTAAACAAACCATAGTCATAAAGACAAATAGCACACACCTTTTTCTTATATATGTAACTTGTATTTTTTAAAAAAGTAAAGGTGTTGGTGAGATGGCCCAGTGATAAAGAGAGCACACTGCTTTTTCACAGGACCAAGTTCAGTGGCTGGCACCCTGCTTGGATATCTTAAAACTGCCTGTTACTCTAGAATCGAAAGTACAGACTAATGGGATTTTTGCTGACCATTTTAGGCACCAGACACACATGGTACACAGACATACATGTGATGTGGGATGTTATTCTATATATATGTCTCTTTTACTGGTTGATGAATAAAGCTATTTTGGCCATTGGCTTAGCAGAGTAAAGCCAGGCAGGAAATCTGAACAGAATATATATATATATATATA
>LOJH01043845.1:5183-19098 GCA_001685095.1 Ellobius talpinus | reverse complement strand
CTTTCTTCAGTGCCTTAAAGTTCTTGTCAAATAGATCTTTCACTTCCTTGTTTACACTGACCCCAAGATATTTTATGCTATTTGTGAATGAAATATTATATTTGTTTTGAAAATTAATTGAGAGTTTTTAGTCATTAGCAATCAATACTGGGATATTTGAAACTTCATTTTAATCCTCAGTTGGAATGTAAGTAACTTACACTAACATAATGGATGATGAAATATAATTAACATAGTTAACATTAGATCAACTAATATCAATGTAGAATATAATTAATATATAGAATATTAATTTTTTTGAGGGCAGGAGTTTTATCCTGAAACTTTGCCTTTTTTCTGTTTAAAACTATATCAATTTATTCTGTCATTCTTGATGTGTAAGTTGTATTGTTATATATAAAGAATGGTTTTAATTTTGAGTTTTTTTGTTTATTTTTGATATATCAATGAGATGATGATTCCCTTTTTTACTTTTCCTAACATTGTAACCAAAAGTTATTTGCATATTATTGAATTCTAAACATTTGTGGTTAGTAGAGGGGTGCAGAGGCGGGACTATCAGCTGCCTTCTGAGAAGAGCCTCAAGTCTCCATATGTGTACACATGCCCCACACCTGTGAGCACACATATACATAAGCACACCACATACAGAACAGAAAGATTATGATGTCTCAACATAAACATGTCTCCTATGTATGATTGCAATTTTGTCAGTGGTACTTTATAGTTACGGTGTATAGTTCTTAGAATTTTTGTATTAGAATATTACGCTTATTTTCAACACTGTTATCAGTTTTTAAAATTTCTGTGGTTTTCATGAGGATGCCAAAAGGGGTTTTATATCACTAAGTTATTGAAAGGTAAATTAGACATGCTAAAATTTAGAATTGTAATTTGCTTATATATGGGTTTGGAAAAATAAAGGAAGAAAGACAGCAGCCCCGCATATCCGTCTCCTGCCTAGCTATCGACTGTTCATATTTTAAACTGTCTTTATTAGACCAATCAGATGTTTTAGGCAGAAAAGGTAACAATTACAGAGTTAAACAAATGAAACATAAAACAATGCAGCACATGTTTGCATCCTTGAACAAATATTCCACAGCATAAACAATTGTAACACATATTAAACTAATATTCCACAAGAAGTGTGTAATTGCTGAGGTTTCTTTTATACCAGCTTCTTGGATCTGCACATGCTTGACAGATATACTCCAGTCACTGCCTTTCAGTATGAAGAAGGTGAAGTCCTAAGTGTCTTTTGTGTGCCAAATGCCCACTCAGCAGACTCTTATTCCAGATACTGGCAGGTACTGCTGACCTATTTTTTTTCCTTTATATAAGTAGCACTTTCTTGATGGTTGTTTCAGAGAAACAAATTGGAGAATCTATTTAACGTTTATAAGTAGTATGTGAAAGCCATAGCAAGTTTCTAGCAGTAGTTCTCTGGGGAAGTTGAACATTTTTTTCCCAAGAAGTAATTAATCTTTTCATGTTACTCTTTCATGGGATGTGGTATTACTCTTTTCTTAAACAATATCACAGTGTAATTTTAAACTGTGTGGTATAGATGGTCAAACACAAACATGGAAGCTGCACAAAAGCAGTAGCAATCTTTGAATATTTCATTTCGTTAGAGAATGGAGCACTAGACTGAAGTCTGTTACCCACAACTTCAAAGATCAAGGCCGTAGTTAAACATAATTGGTGCTTTCCTCCAATTAGTTCATCATCTGAATTCAGACTGATGCCTCTGAAGGTATCTGAAAAAGGAAATGCAAGTGTCACCTATGATGTTGTTTAACAAGTAAATTCAGGACAACTTCTTGGCAGCATGTTTTACACTTTTCTTGAAGTCTTATCCATACTTACAACTGAATACCACTGGGAGAGCTTATATAGTTCTGTAACATGCAGGAGACATTGAATGAAAAAGTGTCATTAAACACTTAATTAACTGGTGTTAAGAAATCTTTTGCTTAATTGTTTCTCCAGCACATCTAGTGACTTCTGGCATAAATTCATTCATTCCTGTACGAGACTCTCACCCCAGTCTGACTGGTATAATTCCCTTGCCCACCATAAGATACTTCCTTAAAAATTCTGTAGCTACCAATCAATCAAACAACACCTCTTTCTCCTAGTCCCTGAAGAGGATATCAGTTTTGGCAGAATGAGTTCAGAGAAAGAAATAGCTGCCACCCTGATAGACTATTTTGCTTGTGAAATGCTGAAAACCTAAAAGACATTTTCCTTAAATGTAATGATAACTTAACATAATTTCTATTTCAGCACTTACAGAGCGAGGTAAAAAGAGAACTTGGTAGAGATGAGCATAGCGAGAATAAAAACTCTATTATTGAACTTCCTTTCCACTCACTTTCGCTCTAGTATGCACTCTCAACAATGTGAAGGCATTAACTGGTTCATAGCCTTGTTAGCTATCAGACTGGGGTCACCAAACACTCAACTGTAAAGTCTTGAAGAACACGTGTCTTTTCTTTTTAGTATAGTTCTGAGACATAAGTTTCTGACATGTAGCTAAGCTAAGAACTGTGTAAAATTATAGTTCATTTACAAATCAAAGTGGAATAGATGAAAGGAGATTTTCAGAAAATACTTGGAACCTATGAAAATGGAATCTACTGAAACCCAGAAATGAAAAATATCAGTGTGCCTCAGAATATTTGAAGCCAGATCACATTAATGTAGAAGGGGACAACATACCAAAAGCTATACTGATTGGTGAGACACTATCAAATGATTGAGATGAAATGTCAGGAGATAAGATCAGTGTAAAAGACTGAAAGAAATATTTGAAAGAAATATTGAGTAAAAGAATCCCAAATGGAATAATAAAGAAGAGCGGTATCTAAAAGACATTTAGAAACTACCAAATATAAAGCACATTGTACCAAGAAATGTTATAGCAGCCATTCTGAAAAGAAACACACCGAATTAAGGGGGACAAAGGACACATTTCATACCAGGCCATGTAGGTGAAGAAGGAGGGATTACTGTCAGGAACGGGAACCAGAAAAAAAAACACTATTAAATACATTACTTACACAGAGAATTCTATGGACTGTGAAGGCTGCATTTTAAAGAAAAAGAAAATGAGGTTATTTGGGGGGAAACCAAGAGGTCATATAGTTCATCAGAAGATGATTTGTACTAGCAACCCATCCTCATGCATACACAGACACACTACAACCAAAACAAAATCACACAAGAAAGAAAAAGGAAAGGATGCTTTTCAGACGGAGAAGAATGCAAAAGTTAAATTCTACATAACGAACATAGCACTCAAAACATTAACTACATGGATAAACACACCTGGCAGAGTTCTATGTAGTCTCAGTTGCTTAATAAATGAATTGCTAATTAAACTAAGAATGAGCAATTATATCGCAATTTTGTGTAAAGTACACTACTGCAGTAACACAACGTGTGCAACAATTTTATTGTACATTTATCATACACGAAGTGATAATAGAAAATAAACAGTCATAGGCTAAGTTGAGAATTTGCAGTTTAAGTGACCATGAGGTATGTGCTCAGAAAAAAATATCACTTTCTCATTTAACATGACTTCTTTTTAAGGCTTGAAATCTTAAGAAGTCTATTCTATGATAATAGTATGTATATTAGAAATATCAAGCTGCAGCTTGAGAATTATAAAATAAATTGGAAAAGTAAGCAGTCATTAAAAATACTCAGGGTTAAAGAAATAATCAAGCATTTCTGAGAGCTAATTTTCCCCAAATAATAAAACGCTACATAACATTTGAAGGGGGGCATAAAGGTGTGTTTAAAGGGCAATGCATAAGAATTTGTTGCCTATAATTAAATTTAGAAAAAGTTTTAAATTTTTTCTATGCTTAAGAAACTAAGAACAGATATGACTACTAAAATTAAATGGAAAAAGGGATGGAACGAGGGAAAGGACACTTGTGATTGGAAATCAATTGACTGGATGACAGTTCAATGACACCAAAGGAAGTTATAATTTATAGACTCAACAAAGAATAATTTGTGAATAAAAACACTTTAATACTTTCATTAATCATCACAAAATATCAAAATGTCGAGATAAAAAGATGAAACAAACTAAAAGGAGAAAATCCCATATTTAAATTTTTTCTATATGCTATTATAGAAGTGGTATATGGCTGAGGGTTCATTGCCTCTGAGTAGAGGTGTTGCCACTAGCAGGGCCCTGCTATCTCACTGGCTGAGGCAGAAAGTTTCTATGTTCTGTTTATGTGTGTAAATAATGAATAATCTGGTACAAAATATTAAGATTTATGTAATTGTACATTTAATTTAATCAATGCATGTGATTGCATACATATTTTAGAAACACTAAGTAAAAACAAATATAAATAAAGTAGAAAATATAAATCTTTCTATTTGGATTATGTATAATATACAAGTAGGTAAAAGACCAATTCAGGAGAAAGGGATAAAATTATTTCAAAATTGTTTGGCAAATCAAATATGAAGTTATGTCAAAAAAGCATTGGAATAAAGGAATGGAGGGAGAGAGAAGAGAGAATGGAAGCGTTCTGAGGAAAGAGCTACTTACGGAGGAGTTAAAGCATCTGAGACCTCTCTCTCTCTCCATCTCTCTCTGTGTGTGTCTTGTTCTCACTGTCACTTTCTCCTCTCTCTCTTTTATTTATTTTCTCTTATATAATGTCTTCATCATAAGGATATATCGTGTGTAACAAATATTTATTATTAGGATAAAACCCATGAAAATTAGTCAAATCCACAAGTTATAGAATGTTAGGTTGCCTAGTGGAAGATAGGGTGGTGGTGCTACATCAAGAGTCAGAATCACATCTTTGGGAAATAATCCTCATTTTCTGTGTTCAGGCACTAAATATGCTTGAGGAAGAGTTTCCCAATCCGGCCACACATAAGGAAGGCCCAAAAGGATTATTCTAGTCAGATATTCAAAAGCAGGATCTGCATATTGTCTGACTCACTGGAGAAGTTCTGAAGCAGGAATCTATTGTGAATATACTTAGGTGATTCTCAGCTGCAGCCCACGGATGTTGCCACTGTGTAAACTGCTCAATGGAACCCTGGGGCAAGAGGAGTCTTCCATCCTTTCTCCAGTTCTCCAAAGCTCCACATACTTCACCCCAACTCAGAAAGGAACTAGTCAAATTGTTGTGTCATGTTTGAGATGTTTCATAATAAAATAGAAAAACAATTTGGACTAAATTTCATTATTTTTTAATTAAAACATCAACAAAAGTTATCTCAGCAGGTAAATTAATCACTCTGTTTATTCTTTTGGACATTTCTAATTACAAAAGCTATTTCATCCTTGAATAATTTAAAAATTTTTCAACATAAGCTGTTGAGATGGTTTGCCAATTGAAAAGCAATTTTGAAGCAAATATGTTACTTGCATACTCCAAATTCAGTGTAAAATTTGAAATTAATTCATAATTGTGGCTGAGACAAAGACTGAGCTAGGTGAGCATTTCTCAGGTATCAGGTGAACATTTCACAGAGATCATAATGCTTTCCTGTATGTTGAGCCTAAACAGAAGAAAACCATGTTACTAGAAGCATCCTTGTCTGCATGGCTATAAATGGAAGGTTATTTACTTAAATGCAGTTCTATACCAGTGGCGACATCTCTGAGCAATAAGATTCTCCCTATCTTGCAACTTGCAACTGTCAGTAGCTACTCATGGAGAGCTGGGACCTTATGAAACTCCCTGCAAAATAAGAGAATGTTGATGGGGCTGGTCTTGTGGAACTCTTGGCCAGGTAGTCACTGATGTAGTGACTCCGTAGGTGTGACCGTCAATGATCCTCATTCCATAGTAAAAGTTCTGGGATTCACAGCAGTGAAAGCAAAGTGGCTTATTTTTACTGCCTTGCAAAGTTGGGCATCGTCCTGAAATGACAGAAAACAGTCTTCATAACACTGAATTCATATTCTTTCGCCTCTTCTCATTGAGCAATCAGGAGTAAACAATCTTAGGTATTACCACTATCTAGGAGCAAACCCTATCTAGGCTTTATCTTTCAGTCACTAATGTTTGTCCTTTTCTCAACAAACCAAGTGTGTTTATCTCAAAGCTTAATATCCTGTTTATTTTAAAATTATCAGACATGGGCTGGAGATGTGTCTCAGCAGTTAAAAGCACTGGCTCTTCATTCAAAGGAGTCCATTTTGATTTTAGCACCTATATGGCTGATCACAACAGTGTATTGTAGTTCCAAGTTCCAAGTATCCAGTCCTCTTTTCTTGCCTCTGTGGATACCAGATACATATGTGGTACATAGGCAAACATATAAAAATGAATTAATTAAATTAAATGTGTACACATACCTAGCAAACAGTTGATTTACAGTCAAACATGGCTGTTTGTAACTTTCTTCTCTAAAATTTTGAGTTTTGGTGCAGTAGGGTATGTGGCTTAGTTAGTTTAGGTAGAGGAGATTGTGAGGAGATTTCTGCTGGGTTTTGTTGGAAACAGGGGTCATCATGTTCTTTCTTGTTATCATATTTATAGCCTGATATTGAGTATCATATCAAATTGTCTCTAGACTTAGCATGGAGTTTCGTGCCAAACATCTAAGACAAGGAAAAGAAAGATGTTAGGAGCAGATAAGGTCTTGAGTAGATGAGTGTGGTTCACATGGGCAGGCCCTGTCAGAGACCCCAATACCTCAGACCCTCAGGACTGGCAAAGCTTTCTCCTGGTCCATGTGTAGATGTTGACAGTGTGTGCAGAAAATGCCCACCACAGCTTCTTCCTCCCTGATGATCATAGCCTGAGACTCCTCCCTGAAGAGGTTAGCTCTCCTCCCTGATGATCATAGCCTGAGACTCCTCCCTGTAGAGGTTAGCCCTCCTCCCTGATGATCATAGCCTGAGACTCCTCCCTGAAGAGGTTAGCTCTCCTCCCTGATGATCATAGCCTGAGACTCCTCCCTGCAGAGGTTAGCCCTCCTCCCTGATGTTCTCATCCTGAGTTTCCTTCCTATAGTGATTACATAAACCTGCCTCTTTGTTCCCCTGAATATATTAAACTTGCCTCCTGCTTTAGTGTTATATTGTTGTGAAGACACAATATGACCACAGCAACTCTTATAAAGGAAAACACCTAATTGGGGTGGATTAAATTCAGAGATTTAGTCCATTATCTTCACAGAAGGAAGTATAGCAGCATGCAGGCAGATAATATGCTGGAGATGTAGCTGAGAGTTCTACATCTGGATCTGTAGGCAGCAGAAAGAATGATTGACACTAGGCCTGGCATGAGCTTCTGGAACTTTCAAACCTACCCTCAGTGACACACATTTCATTCAACAAGGTACATCTATTCTAAGGAGGCCCCACCTTCTAATAAAGCCACTCCCTATGGGCCTATCTGGGCCATTTTCATTCAAGCCACCATACCTCTCTTATTCAGGTGTATAAAATAAATGCTCCAAGTTTCCAGGTTGCTGATGGTATATCTCTAGCACAGATCTCAGATTTTTCTCTCTGTGTGTCTTTTGTTTCTGACTTTACACCAAACCAATCAGTGAACACCTAAGCCACGCAGGTTGCAGCAAGGAACGGCCAAATTAGCAGGCATTGGCAGGCTTCTAGTGTTTCTGTTCACGTGTAACTATGTCTAAGCTGGCTGAGGCACTTTTGAAGATGAAGTATTAGATTTTTTTTTCTAACAGCAGGTCAAACGACCATGCAATGTATATGCCAGCATTTTAAAGCATCCATTCTTATTATCCAGCACTTACATTCTTTCTTGCTCTTCCTACATTATGTTCCCTGAACCTTTAAAGAAGATGCTCCCCTTAATTAGATGCAGTGTGTGTGGCAGGGAGAGGGCAAAAAAGTAAGAGGAAGACTCTGGAAGACAAGGGACTTTGGAGAGTTAGAGGAGGATCAGAGAAGATAATTGGGGTGACTTTGATCAAGGTGTGAGGACTTCAAAAAATTTGAGATTCCATTAATCATATTCACAATACACAGTAACATGATATTTGAAGTAATAGTCACCCGAGAATAATAGCTAGTCTATTATATTTAAAAAATAATATTGCTGAACCAAAGCCTGAGTATTTTCTATTGATCTGATCTTCTTCATGCTATGACATGTAGTAACTGAGTTCCGCAGCACTTCTGTGTACGACCGGAATTATGATATCCAATGGCTGAGAATCAAATACAGAACAGTGAGCACAGAATAAGGATTTCTATGGAAGGGAGATTGAAAATATAAAGAACTTCTTTCTCTGCCTTCAGTAAGCTTCCTTGCTGTATTCACTCAACAAATGCTGCGCATTTTTGAAACCCTGCAATACATGGAAGACAGGGAAGAAGATGAAAGAACAAGAAAGGATAACGGTTGGGTTGCTAAAGTTAAACCTCAGAAATCTAGTTGGATTTAGTAATTTAGAGGCAAACAACTGAATATTTAGAATCATGAATATCTTACTCAGTATCACAATATTAAATATTTTTTTAAAAAGTGTTCAGTTTAGGGTTCTGCAGACAATACATATTTCAGAAAGCATTATGAATGACATACTTATAAAATAAAACCAGGATGAAGTCCATTGTACATGAGACAGTATCCTATGCAAAGCCTCTCTGGACTGTGTTCAGATGTGGGATGAGTGCTACAAATACTGGAAAGACCCGAAAACTGAGAGGCACCCAAACTAAACCATGGGTATTGTACACACTTAACTTCAAGGCATTCTTGCGAAGAAATTGCTGGGAATTCTCTGTGACAGGAGGAAACCCAAGGTCAAGAAAGGAGTCTAACTGCCTAAGAACACTGTGTTGTCAAGTCTCAACACTAAATGAATACACTGGGGCAATGCTACCTAAACAAGACCATTCATATGAAACTGATCAGTATTAGCAGCTAAAACTTCTTATGTTCAGCAAGCTATTATCCTTATGGGTTCTATACCTAGAGTTGAGGTGGGGGGGGGTCTGGAGATGCCATCATTTTGACATCATCCTCCACTCGACAAACTAGACTTCTTTCACAAAAAGGCCTCAAAATAATTGGAACATTTCCAGCAAGGTATTTTTAAACAACTAGTTGGCATTTATAATTGTTTCACACACATGTCTCAAAGAAATGTATAAATAAGTAGTTTTGTGTTACCAGCGAAGGTAGAGTTATTAAGCAAAAATACAAACATTTTTCAGACTCTTCTCCTTTCTTTTCTATTTTGATTTTGATAACAAAAACAAAACTCAGAAACTTGGCTGTAATTGTGAAGGTCGAGTACATGTTATTTGAGTTGTAATTATTAGCTAGTTAATTAAACAGTAAGCATGACATTGCTGTGAATGTGCTTTGCACATGTAGTTAAAGTATGTGAGCAGCTAACATCAGGCAGAGTAGAAGCCTGGGTAAACTAAAATACCTGGATCCGTTGTTTGAAAGATCTTAAGATACTTGAAGTTTTCCTGAAGAAGAACACTTGCCTGTGACTGCAACATGAGCTCATTCTGTCAGCTGTAGCCTGCCTTTCTTCTTCATGGCCAGCTCTAAGTATTAAGACTTGTGGAGTAAGTGTAAATGATCATTTAATCAAGCTCCCTCTGGCAAACGTCTTAACATCCATGTTTTACTGGTTTTGTTTCATTCTTGATCCCTGACTATGAAAACTGTTGATCTAGACCGACACAGACATTTTGCTGATGAGGTAATTACAAACTACAGACAGTGAGACTTGCCAGGATCCTAAAGACTTGGAAGCAGGATTGAAGTAGTTTCCCTCCAAACAAGACTCCCTCCTCTGTATTTCTGCACAAGCTTAGTCTTTTTGCTAGTAAATACCAAGTCTGTTCATAAGACTTTGCAGAATACCTAAAGCAGGAACAGCCTTCCTAATCTCTTTTTAACACAACTCTCCAGGTTCCTTAATATTAGATAAGATGGATTTTCTCTACGCAATTTATCAAGACCTCAAAACTATTTTTGCATTATTACATACTTGTTTATTGTTTCTTCGCTGTGTAGTTAATAAATGCAGGTTAGAGACTCTGAAGTCAAAGACTTTTTTTTCTGTTTTATCTTCCAGACTGTGTGTTTAACTAGCAAAATTGGTAGATAAGTAAAAATAAACACTTAAAACCATCTTTTACATTTACATGGGTTAAGAAATGAATGTTTATATTGATTTCTCAGGAAAAATTATTTGTGTTTTCATTAAATAAATATAGATCAGAGTCTCATAGAAAACAAACAATATTCAGTAAAGAAACTCATTTCTAGAGAACTTATTTCTCTTTATGCCTGTATAGATATTGGATAGTTGGTTTTATTAACAAAGAAATACCAGTTTTGTGTGTGAAATACACAGTTTGGAGGAGTAAAGTTCTGATGAAGGAAAGCTTATACTCTTGGCAGGAATGTGGTACCCTTTAAATATATGTATGATTCCTTGCAAAATATTGATAACAATTAGAATTTTTATAAGCTTTTGTCTAATTACAGAAGTTCATATGCATATTTATTTGATATTTTCAGGTATACACACATTTTTTTAGTCTCTAAAATTTCACTTATACTCAGACCTCATTCGGCAGAATCAGAAGTAGTTAAAACAAAGCACATGAAATAAACTAAGTTTTTAAAGAATGGGATCCTAGACAATATTTTTTGATTATTGTTTAATTTCATAGTTGCTTAATAATTACAACTATTCAGTTGTTTTTCAAGCTAGGTAATGTGGGAATTTTGGGAACTGACAAGGTATGATTTGTCATGATATCTTAGAAAAGAGAGAAACAAGCAAATATCCTCACATTCATTTAATCTCAGGTATCCAAGTGAATGACACTAAGTTAAATTTATGATGTTTATTATGAGAGAATATTTGAAAGAAATCCTTAACTCTTTTGAATTGCAACCAAGTCACTAGAGAAGAGGAAGTTTGTATAATAATTCTGGGGCAGATCTGGACAGTTGACTAAATTGTTGTGAGCCACCTATATGTGCCCCATCATCTCACTCTGAGCCCCAGCACTGCTATTGACCTCTTGCCCCCACCTGACTTCTGCTTCTCTCTGAACCCATCATTGAACCTCCTACCTCAAATAGGAATGTCAATTTTCCATCTTTAGCTGACTTTCTCCACACAAATGTTTCCAAATAGTTTTTCTTGCATTGTTCTGTGGAGTCCATTAATGTAAAATCTAAATTTCTCATCAAGATTCTGACAAGGATTTTAACTCTTCACAATTAGAATTCTTAGGTACATGACATTTGAAATAATTCATTTCTTTAATGGAATCTCTTTTCTTGTGTTTACTAGTCTGACTTCACTGTTTGTTTCTCATCCCTTTATGGGGGATTTTTTGCACTGGGAATCTTTAAAGGTATAAATTTCCACCTATTTAAGCACTATTCTATTGACAAGTTCTAGGATGAGACCTTTTCAGTGTTTACATTAACCTTACTCTGATCAGACAGTGATATACACAATGTTTCTAGTATTTGCCTAGTGAGGGCAGTTGTCTAACTTATCTGCAAAATGAATTCAATCTCTTCTTCTGAGATCCATACTGTAGTGTTTATATGTTTCAATGACTTTAAAGGTCCATATTTTGGTGTCCTTATTTCCAGAGATACACTATTGGGGTCTTGCAAAACTTAAATGGATGAGTCCTGGAAGAGGTCACTGCAAGGGTCTGTGGACCCAGACTCTGCTCTCACTCTTTTTGCTCTCCAGCCATGGGGATTTGCTCTGCTACACTCTCCTCTGTGCTTCACTGCTTCAATGAAGGCTCCAAAGCAATGGTACAGACAGATTTTGAACCATACTCTTTGTTACCTGGGTATGTGGTCTTTAAGTTAGTAGTCTTAAGTGCTACTTAGAGTGATAAGAAGCTAGTACAACATCCACTTAACTTCCTATGGACATTGAAAACTCCCGGGATTTGACAACAATTAGAGCAAGGTCCTCAGTCCCTGTAATTTCCTCTCACTGGTGTGCTTGGTTCTTGAGGTACATGTCAGTAAATTTATGCATCAGTTCCATGCCCCAAGTTTTCCCTTGGCATGGGTTCTCTGTGTCTTATCTCTGTATATCATTGTGATATCTGTTTTCTATCCTTAACTTCCATCTATTCCTTCCCATAGCAGTTACACCTGTACCAACCAAGTGCTAGACATATTGTGAGATTTTTCTTTGGTCACAGAGTAACTGGTCCTCACAGAGGAATATCCTTTTTTTTACTTTGATGTGGGAGGTCCTTCAGTTTTTGTGTTGCTTTTATTGGTTAATGAATAAAGAACTGCTTTGAGCCTATGGCAAGGGCAGAACAGAACTAGGTGGGAAAAGCTAGGCTATATGCTGGGAGAAAGAGGGCAGAGTCAGGGAGAAGCCATGTATCCTCCACCTGAGACAGACACTGGGAACATTACTTGGTAAGCCACTGCCATGTGGTGATACACAGATTAATAGAAATGGGTTAAATTNCTGCTTTGAGCCTATGGCAAGGGCAGAACAGAACTAGGTGGGAAAAGCTAGGCTATATGCTGGGAGAAAGAGGGCAGAGTCAGGGAGAAGCCATGTATCCTCCACCTGAGACAGACACTGGGAACATTACTTGGTAAGCCACTGCCATGTGGTGATACACAGATTAATAGAAATGGGTTAAATTAATATGTAAGAGTTAGCCAAAAAGAAACTAGAGCTAATGGGCAATGTGGTGATTTTAATTAATACAGTTTCTATGTGGTTATTTGGTGCTTAGCTAGTCTGGAGGCCAGGAACCAGCAAGTGGCTCCCTTCTCCAACAAGTTAGTGCCAATGCGGCTATCTAAATCCACATAAAACCTGAGAGGGCTTGAAAAGAAATTCTAGACACAAAAATACAGAGTTTAATCACAGCTTCTTGCTGTTTGCTGGCAGCATGCTGCAGCTCCTTTAAGAAAGGTCTTACTGATTCAGTGGTAGCAGCTGTGCAGTTTCAAAATGGCAGCTTTCTGGCCATGGGCCATGTTGCTAGCCCAAACTCTGACTCTTTTGGGCAACAGAACATTTGGATGGGGTTTGTGAGCAATATGCTGTGGCTTGCTTGATGGCAATGTGAACTGGCTGTGTGCCTGAAAGTGGGGCTGTGTGCATGGCAGCTCTCAGAGATGGCGAGTGGCTCTGGCATGCTGGACTGTGTTGGGTAAGCATGAAGTACCATATTTGACCTAGTAATGCTGCAGCTTAAGTTTTTAAGATGCTCTTAGAATTTTAAGAAGCTCTCCTGGACAGTAAAAAATTACAGATACACAGTAGGACAGGTTCAGACATAAAAACCTCTAAATGGGTCACAGTGTTGGAAAATGTACATAGGCTTGGGAGAGAGAAGAAAAAGAGTATATAGAGAGTTGGAAAAGAAATAAATGGTATTTAAAAATGGTAAAGTCTTTAAAGAGATACATTATAGAAAGTCATAGATTAAAGGAATAAAGATAAAATAAATATTTAAAAGTCATAGGGTAAAAACAAGCACATAAAGATAGAATATACACAGAAAGTCTGGATTATGCATATTAATGTGTTTTATTTGAATTTTTTGACTGTGAAGGAGCTAAGTACAGAGAGACATTTAATTGTATGGGCTGCTAAGCTAAACCAGCATATATGTTCTAAAGGCACCATGACTTCTAAATTTGAGCCTAAGGATATGTTGCTTTGGAAAAGAGGATCTTCTCTTGTTTCCACAGAGGATGAGAACCTGTGGATTGATTCCAGACTGGTGTGGTTTGAAGGAACAAGACCCCCCAAAGGTTGCCATGAACATCCTTCAAAAAATTACTTTTCCCAGTAAACAGCAGGAAGTAGTTTGGACATAACTATGCCCATATTCCCAAATATTGTTTATAAAAGTTCTTTTACATTTAAA
>LOJH01043844.1:0-13915 GCA_001685095.1 Ellobius talpinus | reverse complement strand
CCCCTCCTCCCTGTATCAAGGCTAAGCAAGGTATCCCTCTATAAGGAATGGGCTCCAAAAAGCCAGTTCATGCAGGGGTAAATCCTGGTCCCACAGACTTCCCAAGCCACAGAACTGTCACCCACATTCAGAGGGCCTAGTTCAGGCTTATGAAGGTTCCCCAGCTGTCAGTCCAGGGTCAGTGAGCTCCCACTAGCTCGGGTCAGTTGTCTCTGTGGGTTTCCCCATCATGATCCTGATCCCTTTGCTCATATAATCTCTTCTCCCTCTCTTCAATTTGACTCTCAGGTCTAGGTGTGGATCTCTGCATCTGCTTCCATCAGTTACTGAATAAAGTCTATGATGACGATTAGGGTGGTCATCAATCTGATTACTGGGGAAGGCCAATCCAGGCACCCTATCCACTATTGCTTGGAGTCGTACCTGGGGTCATCCTTATGGATTCCTGGATTTTCCTAGCATCAGGTTTCTCCCTAACTCCATAATGGTTCCCTCTATCAAGATAACTCGTTCCTTACTCTCCCTCTCTGTCCCTCCTGAGGGAGGTAACCTAGACCCAGAAAGAAAAACATGGTATGTACTTCCTCATAAGTGGATATTAGACGTAAAGGAAAGGATAACCAGGCTACAACCCCTAGGTAACAAGGAGGACCCTAAGAGAGACATGCATGGATAAGATCTCCTGAGTAAATTGGGAGCTCACAGGGTGGCAGGCAGAGGGGTGAAGGGGAGGGGGAGGATGATATGAGGGAATAGGATGGCAGAGTTAATTTTCTAAGCCCATCGTCCAGCACCTGCTATGGCAGCTAGGAAGAAGAAAATGCCACACTCGGGGGATGCAGTGTGACTGACTCTTTGAGCTCCTCCAGTTCTAGTTGGGAAATAAATGGTGGAACATCATGGGATTAGATTCGGATCAGCTGACTTAGAGTCCTGCCTTTGTTCTGCAGCTGATTATCTGTGATCTTTGTCAGGCTCTTGGATGTCCCTGAGTCTCCGTTTTCATAGACATTTGTTAACCGTGTGGTAAATTCATGCAGAACTCCATGTCAGCACAGGAGGTGGTACATTCAGGCTTGTGGGCAATCTCATCCAGGCAGACACAGTAGACTCACATGGGCTGACTGTCTAGATCACACTGCCCCTGCAGGAAATTCATATAATCACAGGTTTAGGTCTTTAACAACATTGAATTTGTTATCAACAAAAAAGAAAAAAGAATCCGACTTTATTGTTGATTGCCTGTTTTCCAAAGAGTCCTGTACAAAGCTTTGTGGATGTATGGTGAGTTAGAACTAACTTCTGTGTTAATATAGAGAGATTCCAGATTCTATCATATTCTTAGGAATGGCAAAAGAAAATCTATCTTAAGCAAACTCTTCCAGAACATTCAAAAAACAATGAAATTTCCCTGAACTCAAATGGAGAGGCCAGTTTAACAGTGCTACTAAAACCTGTAAAAGTTTAAAAAAACCAAATACATTCCACTATTCCTCATGACCAAGCTTTACATGTGTGGGTAAAATTATCTCACTCACACAGGTGAGGGGAAAAATAGGAGAGATAAGCAACTTTACCAAGGGAATGGAGGTTTGAAAATACAATCCTGGGCCTCCCAGACTTCAGAACTCCCACTGTTAGACATCTGTAAGAGTTGCCTCCTTCCAGGACAATGCTTCCTATTTAACACTGAAACCTTGGGAATAGACAACTAACAGGGAGACTTGGCCTGCAGAAGTTAATTAAGAGAAAAATTCTTAGTCTATACGGACAACCGTCTCCTCCATTTGAACATGCCAGTCCTCTCTTGTCCTCAGTCATTTTCATCAAGGTTTCTTTATATTCCGCCTGCCCAGGACATGCTCGCTACTCCAAGCTCCAGGAGCTACATACGGTGGTGACTTGATTGATAGCACTAGGTGTATAAGAATTTCAATCCTCTGGAGACAAAGGTTCTAGAAAACCCCAGCTTGATACCAAATGTATATGGAGGCTGTTTGACATGTGCCCAGTGAATGTCTTGTTCATTGATCAAATGTATCTCCACAAGCAAACCAAATGTGAGTAGCTAGAAGGGGATGCATTCTCTTGTCTGTGGTCCCCTAGCAAGCCTGGACGGTGCTTGTACCTTCCTTGTGAACCCTGCTTTATCCCCATGGGAAAAATAAAGGGATGGGGCTGAGGTCACTCTGCAGTGACCATCATCCAGGAATCTGTCCTCTGGTTATCAGTTTTACTACAAAACTGTGCTTGAGAAGAGACTGGGTCTTACGTTTCTACACCCAAGTCTAGTATGGCCTGTCTCCACTGCATTTTCCTCCAAAGCCTCCTCAGAAGGTACTCAGTAAATTAGCCCCCAGTTCCTAAAGCCAGCCTAAGTGCCCACTCACAGGCAAAGATGAGAGGGGATCGTCTTTACCTTGAGAGTAGAAATTTTCCTTGGATGAACCTCTCTAAAATCTAAAGCCAGAAAGAATATCAAAATGCAAATGAGCCAGAATCTTGGAAGTTCCCAATCCCAGGATACACTGGGTATTCATTTCTACATTCCTTTCATAAACACTTAGCACTGGTGACATGCTAGAACTTTCTCCAAGCCTTTATAATTCACTATTTACTTTTTTTACACATTTCTAAAATATAGCCCTTCATTCAAGCAGGTGCAGACCAGAACAAGGCTTGCCCAGTAGAGTAGGGATACAGCCCAGAGTACCGAGAGTCTTATTGCCTGTTTTTTCCAATTTTTCTACCTTGGCAATCATACGCAGGTGCTTTGCCAACAAGCTACATTACAATGTGAGCACCAAGTACCTAATCTCACAACACAGGCAGAATCTTAAAGCCTTTTGACATCTGTTCAGATAGAAACTACTAATGCATGCACACATATATAGTGTTACACACAAACATCTATGTGTTCATACACAAACACTTTCACACACGTGTATACATGTGGTCACAATTGCTCTCACTAATGTGTGCATGAGCAGAGGAGCACACAGTCATGTATAGACACAAGTATATACTCTCACCCAGACGCATGAACACACATTCATATACACACAGGTATATGCACATACACACACTTAAACACACATAAATATGCATATGTACATGCACACATAAATAAACAAATATACACATGTGCATACACATACATGCATGTTGCAGTGGGTTGGACATTAGGGTGGGGGTTCCTGGGTGATACATTATATACATGTATAAAACTTCATCTGGATCTTAGTTTTTCCAACATAGGAAAGGTTTACACTATAAGATCCCATCCTCCTATCACTTCACATCATCTATTGTTCTGAGCTTCCTGTCTATAACAGTTCCTTTTCTGCTGCTGTGATAAAAAAAATACCCTGATGGAAGCAACTTAAAGGAGGAGGTGCTTATTTTGGAGTATAGTCTCAAAGGGAACACAATCAACACAATACATCATAATAGAGCAGGTGCGGTGGAAGGAACACTAAGCTAGCCCATCACATTGCATCAGCAGTCTAGAAACTGAGAAAGAACAGACATCCTGGCCAAGCTATAAAAACCCAAGGGCTAACCCCAATAAAATCCTTCTTCCTACATAATGGTTCCTTAGCCTTCCCAAATAGCACCACCCTCTGGGGTCCCAATGTGCAAATACATGACCCTATGCGGGGGGCATGTCTCATTTAAAGCATGACCCTGCCCTTCTCCTGTCTCACCTATGTGACTAATACATATGTGACTTACATATATAACACATATATTATAATATGCATACTATGATATACTGTATATAATCACTAATGACCCTTTGGGCAAAGCAAAATAAGTTTGCTCAGTTATAGGATGGCTTCTGTTTGTATTGTACATAAGTTTCTCCTCTGAAGAGATCCAATCAATATTATAAAGCCCAAAGACACAACTTCTTTCATTTCTTTCATGTTTTGCCAAAAAAAAAACTCCTATTAGTTGAAATTCTTTCATTGCCCCAAAATATTTTCCTTTTCTTCCCCATGGGGTGACTGTTTCTCACTATGGCTTGGGAAGAAAGAAAGCAAATCACAATTCCACTTATCAGGCAGATGCCGGTGATTAAATGTCAGCAATGAATTCCATATTGGTTATACAAAACAAAGGAGTAACTGTCCATTTGAGGAACAGTCATCCTTCTACTAATCCCAGGTCCTTAAATCCTTTCATTGCTCAAGTTCAGAGACCTTCCATTCTTCATGAAATGAACATATGCAAAACAGGTTAGCATTAAATTTATAGATTTGGAACCTGGAAGGAATTGGATTTGGAGATCATATACTTCACCAATGCTATACAGATGAGAAACAAAGACAGAATGCCCTGCAACTCCACAGCAGCAGAGCTTGGATGTGATGCCGGCTGAAACTCACAGGCGAGGCAACAGTGTGATCTACAAATATCACTCTGTCACCAGTGTCCACTATCACTCTTGGCCTCTATTGTTTCACGTGATTCTGTACTTAAGTCAATCTCCCAGATGATGCCAGGCCTGTAAGTGGATATTCATGGCCTTAAAGAGATTCACTAGCAAAGGCCACGGGTGTTTTGGTGGCTGCATTGGCAGTCATAGTCAGAGGAAGTGGACAACAGCATCAGGGGTACAATATGGAAGGATCCACAAACTCTGATGCAGTGGAGAGCAAGCTTCAATGTAGAATCCAAAAGGAAGAGATTCTTATTGTCGGTCTGAGTATATGCACATGCCTGAAACAAAAATGACAAGAAAAGAATGATCCTAACACTAAGTAGACAGATGACAATACAAAAATACACGAAAATGCAACACCCTGCATTTGAATAGCAGTACCCAATAAGCAGACAGCATTGTTTTACAGAAAAATTTAGGGGACCATGAACACATGATGTTTCCCACCAAAATGTATATGTTGAAGCCCTATGCTCCAATGCAATGCAATGGATTCATTTAGAGAAGGAAAAGATAAAGATAAGAAAAGGGAGACACATTGAAGTGGGTTTAATTACCCTCAGTCTAGGAGAGGACTTAGCTTTATAAAACTAATTGATCTGCACTCAGTGGCTGTAAGATGAAGTCTTACAGTCCTTAGGTACTGTAGTCCATAAGTAGCATAAATCAAACTTTATAGTTTTACTCTGCATCCTAAACTTCTAGTTTACAGAACTAATTGGGGGAGAGAAGTGTTAAAATACTCAAGATAACTAACGAGGGGAGGTGAAATATTTTATTGTTTTGGTTTGGTTTTTTGTATTTGTCTGGTGATTCAACATTTTGATGTTGGTTACTGGGTAAATGATAAATGAGGCAGCATAAATCAGACATATGTAAAAGAGTAAGTTAAGTAGAGTTATTATAGCTATAGATGTTGCTATAATGATGCTGTTAGCATTTATTAGTTCAGTAATGATTCATTTAGAAATCCTGTAAGTGGAAGAAGACCTCCAAGTGATAGAGGTATAAGGAGATTAATAGTATATAGGTATTTTATTCTATATTTGTGAGAGAAAGATGGGGGAATAGGTGTAAAGGAATAAAAGGAACATAAAATAAATATTGAATCTGTTATAAAGAATATAGTTATTCTTAGAAGTATGAAAGTTGGGTTATAAGGAAGCATAACAATTATTCATTCTATGTGGGCAATGATGGAATCAGCTATAATTTTTGGCAATTGTGTTTGGTTAAGAGCTCCTCAAGCTCCAATTAGGATAGATAGGATTTTAGGGAGGATAGCAAAGTTAATGTGGATGAATTCATGAATTTCAAATAAAGTTGATGGTGGGGCAGTTTTGTCATATGAGGATTAGGCCAGTTTGGGGTGAAACACCTTGAGTTACTTCAGGTAATGAAGAATGAAATGGGACAAGCTTTTTATTCATAGAGAGATAAAAGTTAGAGTAAACAGAAATCTGTGCGTGTGAACTTGGAAAACCCATATGCTTAATTGTTTATTACTTAATATAACGAAAGAGAAAACTACTGAGGCTGTTGCTTGCATTAGCAACCATTTTATTGCTGCTTCTATAAATCAAAGGCTTGATTTGCCAGCGAGTAGAGTGATAACAGCTAATAGGCTTATTTCTAGCCCAATTCATATTCAAAGGAGATTGGAGCTTAAGTATAGTGAGTATAGATCCTGAAAAAAATAATAAAGTAGATGATAAGCAAGGTTAGTGGATTAATTAGTATTGGAAGGATTTAAAACCAATGTTGTTGGGGTATGGGACCAATAATTTGATTAGCTAATCTTGCTAGAATAGGATAAGGCATAAGGGTTGCACGGAGATTTTTTAATTATTAGGTATAGGTTCAGCACCTATTTTCCTAGAAATAGGAAGACTTAAACCTCCATAATTTACTCCATCAAAGTAACTCTTTTGTCAGACATAGCTCTATAGCTATGGTGGGATGTTTGCTAAGAAAATTGGAATTGAGATGTGTCATACACAAAATGTTAACATTATTAGAAGAAAAAATTTATAGTTAATACATAAATTGATCATATCCGATGTGTGGACAGGATGCGTGAATCCAGATGAATAGGGTGGTTAAAAGTAATGGTTTGACTATAAAATGCATAGTAAATAATTCTAAATTGTGGGGAGTCAAAGTAGGTTTCTAGAAACAAAATTGATGAAAGAGATTTTATTATACTATTTTAGTATATTTGGCTAAAAATATAGTGTTAATTGGCCAGCAGCATATTCAGCTTTTAAACCTGAGAGATGTTCTGATTCACCTTCTCTATATAGCAAAAGGAGCTTGAGTACTTTCTGCTAAGGTGAAGATGCATCATACAATGGCTAGTAGTCAGGTTGGAATTAGAAGTCATGGAGGTTCTTGGGTAAAAAAAATGAGGACTGAAGGAAAAATGGACCATTCATGAGGAGGACCAACAAGAGAGTAATTGTTAGAGTAACTCCATGGAAGATTGTTTGGGCAACAGCTTTGAATGGTTCCAAGAAGAGAATATTTAGAATTTGATGATCAGCCTGATTATGAATCATAAAACGGAATAGACATACTTGGTGTGTCTAGAATAAATAGAACAACTATGTTTGAATTAATTAGGGGTGGGATATTGATATGGTAATTCCTAAGGTGAATGCTGGTGTTAAGGATAAAGTTGGGGCCATGATAAATAATAACTGAAGTGGAGGTTGTGGGCTTCCTAATAGTTCTTTAATAAATAGTTTTATCACATCTGTGAATGGTTTAAGAACCCCATAAGGTCCTACAATGTTAGGACCTTTTGCAGTTGTGTTTAGCCTAGGAGTTCTCATTCAACTAAGGTAAGAAATTCTATTGCAAAAAATGGGATTAAGAAGAAAAATATTAATGAAATTCACTATTAGGTAGAGACTCTGAACCTCTGGGAACAAAGGTTAAAGTCTTACGAGGTTTCCTGACTCTGTCACCTTTTTAACCCTGTTCTAGGGTATAGTTTTACAGATCTACTAAATTGAGATTATTTCAAAAATTAGTTTGAGGGCAGTTTTAGGAAGAGAGCTATATTTCTCTTATACCTTTGAACTGGGAGAAATTATAGTTATTATATACTGACCTGGATTGCTGCAGTCTGAACTCAGACCACGTAGGCCTTTAATCGTTGAACAAATGAACCATTAATGGCATTCATTTGTTAATTGAACAAATTGTTAATCGAACAAATGACACCATTGGGCTGTCCTGATCCACCATTGAGTCATAAACCCTAATTGTTGATATGAACTCTTGGATAGGATTGTGTGTTTTCTCTGGGGTAGTTTGGTTCATGGATGAAAATATTTGGGTCAATAGTGATTTCAGGTTTTCTTTGACTTGTCTAAGATAAAATCATTCACAGGATTTTCTATATTCTTAGGTTATCTCAAGCAAAATTATTTATATTTATGGGCATTTGTCCATCAGGTTAGTTTTTAATTAAAATAATAAAGCTCCATAGAGTCTTTTTGTCTTATTAGTGAATCCCCACCTCTTCCCAGGGAAGTCAATATCACTGATTGGAATAAGAGCCAGTTGTACTCTCCTTACATGGCAGTCCCTAATTGAGAAAAAATTGATTGTGCTTCCTCTTCATGGTCAGGATACCACAGTCATTTAACATCAGTCACTTTTTACGGTGGAAGTGATGTTTTTTTGTAAACAGGCAGGGTTCTGGTTTGCCATGTTCCATTTATTTCTTTTTTCACATTTTTATTTTTTTTCATTTATTTCCATACAAGTATATACTGTAGATAGAGTTTATTCTCCCATATGTTCCCTTTCCTCCCTGTCCCCTTCTCCGGGGTCTCCTTGGTTCTATAGACTCTTCTACTTTGATATCATATACACATATACAAGTTTATGGCTATATAATTTTTTATTGAAAATACAATCTTCTCTCATATTTCCCCTCCCTCTATTCCTCTTAACTCTCTCTCCTAGCTGTCCCTTGACCTCCCCTCTCCCCCAGCTCCACTCCCTCTCCATTTTTCAATTCAGAAAAGAACAGGCTTCAGAGAGAAGACAGTCAAAAAGGACAAAACAAGATACAATAAGAGAAGACAAGAGCCCTCACAGCAAGGCTGGACAAGAGACCCAAAGGAGGAAAAATGTTTCAAGGGAAGCCAAAAAACTCAGAGATAAACCTGCTCCCACTGTTAAGAGTCCCATAAAACACCAAGCTAACAGTATGAACATATATGCAGAGGACCTGGTCCAGACCCATGTAGGCCCCGTGTTTGCTGTTTCACTTTCTGAGCCTTGCTTAGTTGATTCAGTGGGGCATGTTCTCTTGGAGACCTCCATACCCTCTGATTCCTGCAATCTTTCCTCCCCCTCTTCCTTGGGGTTCCCTGATATCTACCCAACTTAGACTCTCTCTATACAATGTCTGGCTATGGATCTCTGCATCTGCTCCCATCCGCTGACTAAGAAAGACTCTCTGGTGACTAGACAAAGCACCGATATATGAGTATAGCAGAGTATCATTAAGAATCATTTCATTGACTTTTTTGTCAGTCTTGTTGATTCTACCCTTTCCCTTAAGCACTGGATCACTGCATTGGCTTAACATGGAATTAAATAGATTGATTTTTATGAGGTTTAGTCTAGAGTAATGTTAACTAACAATGGGCATCTGAGTTGTCATACACTTGTGCAAGGGAGAAGTGTAGTCTTGTCATTCACATTAACAGTATTACATCTATAAAATGATGGATTAACCCGATTTTAATTAAAGAAAATGATACTAATTTGTGGAATATTAAATTATTTAATGTTGAGCTTGAACAATTTCTTAATTGGTGGCTTTTTTAGACCAACTTTGTATTTATAGTTATATTATATTTATTTACTATTAAAGGTTGTTTCCAATATATAAAGAGCTGTCCTTCTTTAATTAAGCTTACACTTGGATTATAGTTTCTTAAGGTAAACTTAAAGTTGAACTGATATTCATTGTTTGGGTAACCAGCTATCACCAAGCTCCTCAGACTTTTCACCTCCAACCAAAATTCTTCCCACTGTTTTGCCACATAGACAGGTTCATTCATAAAATTTGTTCTTAGGCAGCTTGTTTGGTTTTGCAGTATTTAGCTAGAATTCTTTTAGCTAAAGGTTTTCTAGTTAATTCCTTATACAAAAGGTACAAGGTTAAATCTATGTTTGTGTTGACTACTGATTTTTCTTTCATCTTTCCTTTTAGTAGTATTTCTATAGAACCTAAAAAATAAATTTCTTTGCCCAACATTTCTATTAAGCTAAATTATTTAATTCAAGTAATAAGGAATATATTTTATTTTAAGTCTCTTAGGGCTAGAGGTAGTTCAGAGTATCCATGTTTGTGGAGTCTTCTGGGTTTAGACCAGACACTTTAAAAATTAAGCTGCAGTATGTTTAACCAAGCACATTTCCCAGTGTGATTGCCTTGTTGCAATATCTCCTCTTGTAAATATATATTTATATATGAGAATTTATATATTTAATTTGAGGAGGGTGACAGGCGGTGTGTGTGTACTTCATTGCTCAACTCAATTAAATTCTCTATTCATAATTTACTGTTAAATCCTCCTGGGCCCCTTAAGTTTCACAAAGGGTAATATGTACACTCTTGTTAAGGAATTGTAGCCAATTGCTTTCCATCCATAGGATACACCTTTGCCTAACATTTTGAAGATTTTTCTTTTGCCTACTGTAACCCTCTTTAGGGCTTGCTGATGATGGTGATATATAGGCTGAATTCGCAGATGGTAAAGTGACACAGGGTTTATTGATTATAGTACAGGTTCCTCTAGGATGTAGAAGTCTAGGTGGAATGTCTAGGAAGTACCTTCAAGTCCTTTGAGATTTAATCTGGGGTTAATAGCTCTCCCACAAGTAATTTTGTTGGTAATTTGCTGTGGTTTAAGGCTAAGCATAGTGAGGTTTCTAATACCAGTTTGGATCTTAACTGCCGTCTATTAAGTCAATTAGAATTACTTTCATTATTAGGTTTAGGACCAATAATAAATTTGCATATGTAAATTGGGTTTTGCTACTATTAAAGTTTATGTCCTGACCACATTGTATGTCAAGTAGTAATTTGGATTTATTTATGGCCACAGTGACTGACATGAAATTTACCAACCCTAAAAGATATAACTTAGTCAAACTTTTGTTGAGTGCTTAATTTTTATTGCTGCTGTGCCCCGTGGTGATATGACTAGGTAGGGTGTCTTAAGTTACTGAGGGTGTGCTTGATGCCGCCTCCTTCAATTCATTGAGTGAATTCTGAGGGATTTGACACCAGTCAAGTGTTTTTATATGTGTAATTTTGCCTCAGATTATTTAATTAAGTTATTAATTAAATAAATTGGGGAAATCTTTTAATGGGATGATAAAAGTTCATCTAAGCATTCTCAGTGCTTTACTTTATAATTAAGCTACATTAACTGAATTTTGTTGATAGGTAAACCTACTTAAAGAGTTTTATGAAAAGATATTTGTGAGTTAAGATAATTTTTTTGCCATATACTAGAATTTAAGTTCAAAAATCTAGAAACTTACAGAAGAAAGTAAGAGTAAAAAATGTTCATTCCCTAGATTTCTTGTTTTTAGGGACCTTGGCAATAAAATTTAGTAAACTGTTTAATTTTTTAGGCAGTAATTAATGAATTGGGGTGGGAGGGGTGAACATTAGGAAATTTCATTAAGGTGAAATTTCCAGTATTGATTTGAATTGCATATCATCAAGCACCAAACATATACTTAAGCATTCATTAGTATGTGAATTAGGGTATTAAACCAAAAGTCTAGCTACGTGATTATTTGTTCATCATATGTTGATGACTATGTTGAATCATAGCATCCTGAAAATTAAAAAATATCAAATGCATGACACTACAGTTATGTTGGGCATGGATGGATTAGACCCATTACCATCAAGATGTCTTATTGAAGGGGATTGTATGGGTGATGATTCATTTAATGGCCCTGAAGTAAGAACCAGATGTCTGATAAAGTCTCATATTAGCGACCCCCAAGTTAAGATAGGCATAGAGGTAGAGCAAGGAGAAGAGCATAAGTGGGTGGGCTGCTGGTTTCACAGGGAATGGTAAATGAATGGACCAATGGGGAAGGGGATAGTCATGTGGAAAAGAAGGAATTTAACTAAGGTAGTGTATTTAAGATAATACAGATATGTCCATGTACCACTAATATGATACTGGACAATAATAGGCATATTGATGGAAATATTTGGTTGTTTTGGAACGCTTAGTCATGTTAGCACATGCTTACCTGCTAAAGGGAAATAAATTAATAGATGAAATACATAAATATATTATCATATACACATCATTATGCCCTGTGTGGTGGGAGCATGGGGCAATATACATAATAAAACAATATTTTAAAGAAAATGTCAACTTTGAATGTTGATGGTGGAGGCTTTCCTTCTTCCTTAATATCCTAAGAAGATAAGATATTTAGTTTTGGTTTACAAGACCAATGCAATTAATATACTAGTAGTCTGTCAGGTTCATTTTAGAATTTTGCCTTCAATTAGGCTAAAAAAAGAGTATTAGAATTAAAAAGTAGAGAAGTGGATGATGGAGATTATTGATAAATAATAATAAATGGATGCTCAACAGGTTGGTCACCAGCTTATGTAACATTTAGTAGATTACTTTAAGGAGATGAGCTATGAGAATTCAGTATAGGCACTGGCTAAAATGATCGGATGCAATATTCGGCTATGTTGTTGTGAAGTATATAGAAGGGAGAGGAAAACTGGGAGGACTGGGGCTAGTTCACTTCCTAGTTTTTTTATTAGAGATAGATTGAAGGATAGTGTGGCAAAAAGGAGGATGCTGTTCATGTTTTCTGGTGAAGGGTGTTGAGCGGTTAGCAGATGTGTAGCTATAAGGATCTCCTTGGAGGTCAGGGAAAAATAGGACTAGAGTTATGGGAAAGGGGACTAACAATAAAACACATAGAACGTCTAATTGTGTAATGATCACTAGTGGGATTAGAGCACTTCCAGAAAGAGGCCCAAAAGATAGCTCTTTCCCCCTCCTCTTCCTTCCCTTCCTCCTTTCTTTTCTAACCTGTTTCACAAATCATAAGTCAGGCCTGTGGACAGTCAACACCTCATGTGAACTCTGATATGCTTGGTATATGATTTCTCCCTTATTGGTTTGTATTTCAGAGGCTCAATCATCAGTGTGTCAATGATGAGGAACTGTGTATAAGAGATGGACCTCCTTAGGTCACTGGTTTCATTGCATAGTTTCTTGCTTCTGCATATAGTCTTGCTCTTGGCTGTGGAGCCCTTGCCAATGCCAGAATAGTCAGGCTCCGTAACTGAGCTAAATAAATCTCTTTTCCCTATAAACTTATTCTGTCTTCTGAATTTCATTATGGTGATGAACATTCGTCGATACAAGGTCCTTAAAACCACAGAGTTCAGCAGGCTCAGGTCCACTTTCTCCTCTGCACTGATCTTTGCAATTCAATATATTGAAATTCTGAGCATTTCTTGAGCATCCACTAGGGACATAGGACTGTCCTAAATTCTGAGTGAAAACCAGGATTGTAAGTATGTAAGTACTAAAGAGTTACTTACATAAATATGTCTTGTTTTCAAGGACTTATATTCTTTAGAAAGTAATACATTAAGCCCTTAAATATGATTGATCCTTATATTTGTCATGTTAATAAAAGCAGCATGCTTTGATGTTTCTTTCTTATCAGTTATTGCCCTAGATATGTTTTAGGAAACAGGTCAGCATAAGTACCTACATCTATGCTTTCATGTGCCTACTATATGACTGCAGACAAGCAAGAATGCCTATATTCTCCCACAGCAGCTGTGAGATGTCTTCATTACGGACTAAATAGTTTGCTTTTGATACATGAAGACTAGACTAGTTTAGACTAGACAAGCTAAAGGAGAGGGCTAGGAATGTTTACTCAATTGATCAAGCAGATCTTCAGGTGGAGGGTTCAAGCATGCTCTCCATAATCTCCAGCAGATGTGCTTTGGGTTTTAAAGGGTTGGCTTTAATAACACTCATACATGTCAGGCTTTAATGCAGAGACAAATCACCTAGGGGCCTTGTTAAAATTCAAGTCTTGATTCAAAAGGCACTGGATGGGGCCCAACAATGTTCATTTCCAGTCAGCTCTCAAGTGATGTTAATACAGGTGGTATGCAGGCCATACTTGGAACATTAATGACCACAGAGTAACTGCTATAAAAGTTATTATTATTATTATTATTATTATTATTATTATTATTATCATGAGAGGGCTGGCTTGTTTGTTGGGGTTTTCTGTCCTGCTAGTTTCCACAGCTGTTTAGTCCCAAAGAAAATCACACAGAGATCTCTATAAGTTATGAAGCTAATTGGCCCATTTGCTCAGGCTACTTATTAGCTCTTGTAGCTTATATTA